>CATIWO010353572.1:0-13835 GCA_949673435.1 Macaranga tanarius | reverse complement strand
CCCCTCCCCTCTAGGGCTTTTCAAATGGTATCAGAGCTAAATTTCTAAGTACTTTATTGCTAGAATTAAGATCATAGGGAGTGAATTTCTAAACTTTCAATCTTTTAGACCATTCTTTGATGGAAATAACTATCCTCATTGGAAGTACAAGATGGAGTTATATCTTGATAGTGATCCCATTAGACTTTGGGATGTAGTACTTTAAGGATGGAGTCCCCCAACCTAAAAAGTTGATAATGTATAAGTTCTTGTAGATAGATCCAAGTGGAGCCAAATTTAAAAGGAAGATAACTACAAGAACAAGAAGGTTTTGACCATTCTTCTTGTATCTATGTCTAGAGAAGAAGGTGGTAAAGTAAAACATTGTATTTCGGCTAAAGAAGTGTGGGAGACTCTTAAGAACCACTATGAAGGAAATATTCAAGTGAGAAGTAAGAAGGTTCAACTATATGTATATGAATATGAGCTATTCAAGATGAAGCCTCAAGAATCCATCACCAAAATGACAAATAGATTGAATGCTCTTCTTACAACCTTGAGGAAATTGGAAAAGCATTACTCAAAAGAAGAAGTCAACACAAAAATCTTGAGAGTACTACCTAAGAAGGATTGGAAATTAAGAGTCACTTCTACTGAGGAAGCTCATGATTTGTCAAATCTCTCCACCGATATTCTTATTGGAAAATTGTTAACTCATGAGCTCACTCTAAAGCAAAGAGAGGAAGAGAAAGTGGAAAAAGAAGAGAAGAAAAAAGGGATTGCCTTAAAAGCTATTCAAGATGATAGTGAAGAAGAAAGTCTTAAGGACTCTAGTAATGATGATGATGATGAGATAGCAATGATCACTAGAGGCTTCAAGAAATTTTTTAGAAAGAAAAATTTCTCAAGACAAAAAGACAATAAGAAGAATGAAGGAAAGAGGCTAAAAGAAGTCACTTGCTATGAATGCAAAAAACTGGGTCATATAAGAAATGAATGTCCAAAGCTCAAGTTCAAGAGCAAAGGAACTAAAGAAAAGAAAAAGGCCTTCAAAGTAACTTGGGATGATTCATCCGATTCGGAAAGGGAGGAGGAGAACCAAGAAGTGGTAATCTATGCTTCATGGCTCTTAAGGACAAAGAGGTACCATTTATTTCCTATTCTTCTCATTGTGATGATGATGAACTTGATTGTGATAATAATGATGATGATGATGAGAGCTCTATTGTGAGCAAACTTGTTTTAAAATGTAAAAATTTACTTTCAAAGAAAAAGTTTTACAAATAAGAGTTTTCAAAGATATTAAAAGAGTTTGAGAATTTGAAAAACAAATTTTCTGAAATAATTTCATCTAATGAGCAACTCTCCAATGACTTGAAAGCCTCTAGCTCTTTAAAGTGTGAGCTTGATAAGAGCTAAGAAGAGAATGAGAAGCTTTTAAAGGAGATGCTTGAGTTAAAGAATTCTATTTCCAAACTTCAAAAAGGAAAGAAAATTCTTGATAATATTCTAGTATCACAAAAAGGTCATAAAGATAAATGTGGTCTTGGATATGCTAGCAAGACTCTTTCATCATCATCTAATCAAAATATATTTATCAAGGCTAGAATGAACACTTCACATGCATCAACTAGTATTACTAAGACTCTACCCACATTGGTTAAAGAGTCTTATACATCTAGAGCTAAGTCATTTAAGACTCATCCTTCCATAGTTCAAAGGTCTAAGGCACAAGCCAAAAGACCTCAACTAAAGCATGCCTTCATATACACAAAGAAACACGCCTTCATATACATAAAGAAACACACACCTAAGCATATAATCTCACAGCATCAATCACATACTTGTGAATGTATGTCTCATGTAGGCTCAAGGACCTTTACACCTAATAGAAGATACGCACAACACTCTCATACACACTCCAAAGTTAATATGCCATATAGAAAGCATGCATCTAAACTTAATAGATTTACAAATGTAAGATGCTTCTATTGCATGACTCTTAAGCATACTAGAAATGTGTGCTATTATAGAAAATTACACTTGTAACTATTGCCTTTGGATTATTATGAGACTAACCAACCTAGACCACTTAAGGTTTGGGTTCAAAAGAAAGCTTAATTTGTTGTTGTATAGGTGTGCTTAAAATCCACTAAGAGAAAAAGTCAATGGAACCTAGATAGTGGATGTTCAAGACACATTACGAGAGATAAAGACCAATTCACTTCCCTTGAAACCAAAGATGGAGGTAGTGTCACTTTTGGAAATAATGCCAAAAGGAAGATTATGGAAATTGGTAAGATAGGTAACCCCGAAACTCTTTCTATTCATCATGTCTTACTTGTTGATGGATTAAAGCATAACTTACTTAGTATTAGTCAATTGTATGATATGGGAAATAAAGTCACTTTTTATCCTAAAAATTACTTTATTAGTAACCTTAATAATGACAAAGTAATTTTTAAAGGTGAAAGAATTTACAATGTATATGTTATTGACTTAAATGATGTATGCAATAAGGAGAATAAATGTTTAATGTCTATTTCCCATGACATATGGCATAGAAGGTTAGGACATGCTAATTTTGAATTGATTGATGATGTTAGCAAGAATGAACTTGTGGATGGGTTACCCAAACTCAAGTTTACTAAAGACAAGATATGTGATTCTTGTCAAAAGGGGAAGCAAACTAAATCATCATTCAAGATCAAAAATAGAGTCTCTATCTCTAGGCCACTTGAGCTAATATACATGGATTTATTTGGACCAACTAGAGTAGCTAGTTTAGGTGGAATGCATTATGCATTTGTCCTTGTTAATGATTACTCTAGATTTACTTGGGTATGCTTTTTAGCTCATAAGAATGATGCCTTTGATGCTTTTAAAAGTTTTATAAAAAGAGTTCAAAAAGAAAAAGGTTTTTGTATTACTAGCATTAGAAGTGATCATGGAACTGAATTTGAAAATGAATTTTTTAACTCCTTTTGCAATGAAAATAGGATTTTTCACAACTATTCTTCCCCTAGAACACCACAACAAAATGGGATAGTTGAAAGAAAGAATAAAATGTTAGTAGAGATGGCTAAAATCATGCTTCATGAGTATAAGTTACCACTATACTTTTGGGCGGAAGCTGTCAATACCACTTGCTATATTTCCAATTGTGCTTTTAAAAGACCTATTCTAAATAAAACTTCTTATGAGCTATAGAACAAAAGAAAACCCAAGATTTCATATCTAAGAGTCTTTGGATACAAATAATTCATATTAAATACCAAGGAAAACCTTAGGAAATTTGGATGAAGGAATATTTTTTGGCTATTCTACCACTAGTAAAGCTTATAGAGTTTTTAATAAAAGAACTCTAGTAGTTGAAGAGTCCATACATGTTGTATTTAATGAATCTAACCCACTTGATCCGAGAAAGGATTATGTTGTTGTTGATAACTTTGTAGATGACTTCATGGACATGAACTTGGAAGACAATGGTGCATCACAATCATTGGAATAAGGAGAAGCATCAAAAGAGGAAGTTCAAGAAGCACCTTCACCAAAGATGGAGCTTCTAAAAGATTGGCACTATAAGAAGGATCATCCTAAAGATCTAATTATGGGTGATACATCAAAAGGGGTAACTATTAGATCTTCCTTTAAACTTTTAGTCAATCTTACTTTTATTTCTCAAATTGAGCTAAAGTCTATTAATGAGGCTTTGGAAGATGAATATTGGGTACTTGTTATGCAAGAGGAACTCAATCAATTTGAGAGAAATAAAGTTTGGGACCTAGTTCCTAGACATAAAAACCATCCTATTATTGGCACTAAATGAGTTTATAGAAAAAAATTAGATAAACAAGATGTCATCACTAGGAACAAAGCAAGATTAGTGGCCAAATGCTATAATCAAGAAGAAGGTATTGATTATGATGAAACTTTTGCTTCCGTTACAAGGTTAGAGGTCATTAGGATGTTACTTGCATTTACTTTTTACATGGATTTTAAGTTATTTTAAATGGATGTAAAAAGTGCATTTTTGAATGGTTTTGTTCAAGAAGAGGTGTATGTTGAACAACCTCCCGGTTTTTAAAATTACAATTTTCCTAATTATGTTTTTAAATTAACAAAAGTATTGTATGGATTGAAACAAGCTCCTAGAGCTTGGTATGAAAGGTTAAGTAGCTTCCTATTAAAGAAGGAGTTCTCAAAAAGAAAGGTTGATACTACACTTTGCATTAAGAAATTCAACAATGATTTGTTAATTTTGAAAATATATGTTGATGATATTATATTTGGTGCTACTAACCATTGCTTGTGTGAGGATTTGGCTAAGATAATGCAAGGAGAATTTGAGATGAGCATGATGGGTGAACTCAAATTCTTCTTTGGACTACAAATCAAGCAATGCAAAGATGGAATTTTCATCAACCAAGCTAAGTACACAAGGGATATCCTCAAGAAGTTTGGGATGGATGGAGCTAAGCTTAGTATGACATCAATAAGTACCACCACCAAACTATTTAAAGATCCCTTCTTTATTTAGCCGCTAGTAGACCCGACATTATATTTGCTACTTGTTTATGTGCAAGATTCCAATCATGTCCTATGGAATCATATTTAAATGCCATTAAACACATCATGAAATATCTTAGTGGTACATTTCATTTAGAACTTTGGTATCCTAGAAGTGCATCATTTGATTTAATTAATTATTCGGATGCGGATTTTGCGGGTAGCTTATTAGATAGAAAAAGCACTTCCAGAACTTGTCAATTTTTAGGATAATGCTTAGTTTCATGGTTTAGCAAGAAACAAGTTTCGGTAGCCTTGTCCAAGGTCGAAGCCGAATATGTAGCAGCTAGTTGTTATTGCTCACAAATCCTATGGTAAAAATAACAACTCATGGACTATTGCATTAAAATTAATCACATTCTAATTAAATGTGATAATACAAGTGCTATAAATTTGAGCAAAAATCCCATCCAACACTCTAGGACTAAGCATATAGATATTAGGCATCATTTCTTGCGTGATCATGCATTGAATGGTAATATTGAACTTGTATTTATTAATACCAATCATCAACTAGCTGACATTTTTACCAAGTCTCTCAATGAAGAGAGATTTAATTTTATAAACAAGAGCTTGGTATGTTGGATGGTTCAAGCATGCATTAATTCATGTTTAATATATATTTTTTGATTTCTTTGGTGATTATTTAGTTTATTTATTTGCTTGATATGCTTAAATATCTCTTTTAATTGATCATATATTTTATTTGGTATTGAGAGATCTAGTATGAATTTATAGCATTAAATTTGAATCTTATGTGAATTAATTATTGATTTACTAGTGAATTTAATTTGCTAATAAATAATTAATTGTTTAAATAGCCAAATTAATTTTGTCTTAGTGATCTTTGACATTTGCATGAATGAAAAATATTATTTTTGGTTATTTTCTCAAAATTAAAAGTTTTAATTTTCTTCAATTTAGTCTGGAAGGACCTAATTGAAACATCTTTTAAGATGAAATTGCAACTCTCCTAAAACCTCAAGGACCATGTGGCATTTTTTCTCTCTTGCACGCAACAGATTGGACCGCTCATGAGCGGGATGCAAGAAGCCTCGCTCGTGAGTAGGCCGTTGTCGAGCACGCCTTGCAAGGCTCGCGAGCACAGCAGTGCTCATGAGCCATGCTCATGATCGTGACAGATCATGAGCAGGCGGCTGTCCTAAAAAAACTAGCCATTGGATATATAAAACCATTGCTTTTTAAATTTGCTTCACTCCTTTCCATGTCCAACGATCAAATCATCTCCATCATTGATCAAAACTTGATCCAATGACTATAAATCATGCATTTTGGCTATAAATGGGCAAGTATCTTCAAAGAAATTCACAGATTATCTACATTTCTACTATTTTTCCATTTCTTACTTAGTTATTTTAACCTTGTGTTCTTGCAATTTTTTTTAAGCTCTTGTTCTCTTGCTCTCCTACTCTATTTCTAAGCCTTTTTCTATAAGCTAAATTCTTGCTCTCTTTTTTCAAATTCTTCATTCTTCACTCATGGCACCAAAGAAAAGCACACATAGTGAAGCTTCATCCTCTACATAACCAAGAAATGCTATTAAGCATGAAAAGCATAAGACTCCTCCTATCTCCTACTCCAACTCTCAAATTAAGCAAAGGACCCATGTTTTCAATCAAAGAACCTACATTCCCTCTAGGTTCATGTCAATAGAAGCCTTAAGAGAGCTTGGAGTACTTGATAAAGTACATGGAATGCTTGAAAGGGTAGGTTTATTGCAAATGGCTTTTAACTTCCTTCCCACTTATCCATCTCTTGTTAGTGAATTTCTTGCCTCTTTTTGCTTAAGAACTCATCATATAGATGAGCATAATCCTCTATGTAGCATGAGATTTAGACTTAGAGGGAGAGATAGGTTCCTATCCTCTCAAGACTTTGACTATATTTTTAGTTTTACAAGTGGAGGATTAAATTAAGTCACCTCTCATTGGGTTCCAACTAATTTTTGGGCAGCTCATTGTAAACTAAATGCTTCTAATTTTGTTGCGGGTCACACAAAATCTTCTTCTCTTCAATCCAAAGTCCTTTGGTATATTCAAAAGTTTCTTGCTTACTCTATCAATGCAAAAAGCCTAAGTCATGAAGCCCTCTCTTTTGATGATCTCTTCTTTTTATATTGTATAGTGGATGGTCAAAATGTTGAGATGGGGAGGCTCTTTCAATGGAAATTATGGTTATTGAGTGATAGTGTTTTGGGTAATATTTGCATTGGTGCCTTTATCAATAAGATTACCCAACACTTTAGAATCAATACCTCCAACCTTGACTCCCTCCCTTCTATTCTTCTTAACAACACTTTCATCAAGAATTATATGCAATTCAAAAGGGTGAATAACATGTGGTATTGGAAGGAAGATGAAGTCCTACAAGAAGAGGAGCAAGATTTAGAACAATAAATTGATCTTTATCAACCATAAGAAGAAGGTGATGAACCTATGGCATAAAACCTCAACCTACTCAAAGGAAGAGGACAAGAGGAGAAGGTTCATCAAGGGACTCTCAACCATATCATGTGCAACCTCCTTGGGAGAGAATGTTTGAGGAGATGTCTTTGGTTAGATCCACTTTCAATACTAGGTTTGACAACTCAGAATCCAATGTCAACCAAAAATTCTTTCAAATTAATTCCCACATCACTCATCTCCAATATGATGTGCATATGTTATATGAATATCAAGGATATTATGCTCCTATGCTCCTTATAGTCATCCTCCACCACCTCCTCCTCAAGATTCTTAGTTTCTTTTTTTGTTATGTTTGTGATTATGTTTTATGTTTTTATTATGTTGAAATGTCTCTAAGGATCACCTAGGATATATATCTATGTACTTGTTACTTTCTTTAATGAAATTTCAATCTTTTTCAATGAATGTTTTATCTTTCATTATCCTTTCATTGCCAATGCTTGTCATGTATATTCTCATTAATTGCAATTATTACTTTTTTCATTTACTAAAGGGGAGATTTCATTATAATTTTCTTTTGCTCTTTGACAAAGGGGGAGAATAATGTGCACATTACACATCACATTTGAATTGTATACTCATTTTCTTAGGGGGAAAAATTTTTTTAATGAATAATGTGCACATTTCTTTTTGAATAAGTCTTATACATAATCAAGAGAGAGCACATCATACACTTACACATTGATTATTTATCACTTATTCAAAATTATTTGTTAAAGACAAAAATGGAGAGATTGTTGGACATTTGCATAAACATCAATCTAACTCATCTTGGTTTTGACTTTAACAAATAATTTTGATCATCTAATGTGTTTGTTTAAGTGTGTATATTAGTTAGGTAATGCTCATAATAATGGACAATGTGCATCAACTAAACAAGCCAATGTGCCTCATGAACTCAAGCTCAATCAAGTCTTTAAAACACATTCAATCTAATTTCAATTAATTCCTAATGAATTTGGATGTGTTTGGGAGTTGAAAATTGAAGCTTTTGAAGTGTTTTTGATAGTCACAATCGTGAGGAACCTAGTCCCAATCGTGAGCAGCAGCCAACTGAAGAAGGTCAAATTTTTCTCTTGAGGCAGGCTTCCTCACGAGTGGTCCTCACAATCGTGAAGAGCCATTCCAGCTCGTGAGGAAGCCATTATCACTCAATAAATGCTTTAATGGCTATATTTTTTATGGTCACGAACATGAGCAAACTTTTCAACTCGTGAGGACACTCTTGACATATGAAAAAATCATGTTTTGAAGCACAAATCAAGGAAAAATATTGATCACAATTTTTATCATCTCTAACAGCTAGTTTTTGGCTTCTTTTATAAATAGAGATATCAAAAAACATGTTAGAGTTTGCTTACTTTGATTCTCTCTAATTATTAAACATCATTTGTGCTCAAGTTATTTCTTTATATAATCATTTGTTGTTCTTGTTGAGAGAATTGGGTTTGTGAGTTAGAGATGAGGTACTCCTTTCTTCTACTCTTTCTTTAGGGATTAAAGAAGTAGGCAGTGAGGTGCTATCTCTTGTAGGTTTTGTGTTGAGCCAAGAAAAATACTCTTATTTCATGGTTTGAGTTGAGCTACAAAACTCATCTTATTATAACTCAATCTAATAATAAGATTGGTGTGGGTATTGAAAATCCTAACTTGGGGATAAGTTAGGATGAGACGTAGGATTGTTTGAAAATCCAAACTCCTTAAATCGTTTTGCATTTGTGTGATTATTGTTCTTAATCTTCTACCTTTATGACTATCAATTTTTAATCTCCTCTTAAATTCTCATTAACTCTATTCACCCCCTCCCCCTCTAGGGCTTTTCAGTCTATATATATATTAATATACAATAAAATAATAATTATAATAATATTATTTAGCTCATTAATTTTAAAAAATATCAATAAGATTACTTACTAAAAACAATAATTCATAAGTTATCAAATATAATAATAACAATATATTTTAATTAATAAATTATAAAATTTAAAATCATAAAATGTTAATTTCTTATTTTCATATTTTTAGATTAAATTGAAACATAATGGGCATTCCACATTATTGATAATTTTCTTAACTTTCATATTTTAAATTTCAATTGGGTTGTAATGAAAATTTCACATTCTTATTAGTCAATTGAATTATTTGAAATATACAATGTGATTTTCTTATTTTTATATTTTAAATTCAAATTTTAATATAATAATATACATTTAGTATAGTAGTAGATTAATAATAATGAAATTAATAAAAATATTTTGTTAATAATTTATTTATTATATTTTAAGCACAAAACATATTAATTTTTATCATATATTATTATACATATGTTACTTAATATATATTACTTGATAATATAATAAAAAGTATATAATTAAGTTCACTACTATTTATATTATTTATTAAATTAATATTCGATACTATATCCAGTTTTCGGTTTAGTAAGGTTTTGATATAGTTCGGTACGATTCTCGATTCGATTTTTTATAAATATTCAATACTATATCAAATTAATCAAAAAATTTAGTTCAGTTTGATTCGGGGTTAAAATTATTCAGTTCGATACAGTTTTATCGTCTTTCGGTTTAGTTCAGTATTTTCTCCGTCTCGTACTCAGCCAGTCAGCCTATGCATATTTCATAAAACAAAGTCTCTTTCTCCTTTTATTTTATTGTTACATTCTTCTTCATCCTCTCATCTCCTTCTCTTCTTCTCCTCCTAAAACCAAACAGTAGTCATTATAGGATCTGTAAAATTAATCTCACTAATAATAGATTGATATGTTTAAAAAGAATTTTTACATGTATTTGTTAAAAGAGAGAAAATTCAAATTTTTCAATTCGATTTTCATGTCAGATCTTATAAAGCCTCACTTTTCTATGTTCTTTTTTTTTTTTTTTTTGTCTACTGAAAATTTATTATCTTACAGATCATTAAGAATTGAAATGAATAGATGTTAAATTTCATTCTTTTTGGGTGATTCTTGGGTTCTCTTCTTCTTTTTTATTTTATTTCGTTTGTTGTTTCTGTTTTCATTGGGTTAATTTGAAAAAAATCCAAACCATTGTTATTATTATTGTTCATCAAATTATTAAATATTAATAATTTAATATTTGGTTGTTGTGAGGTTATTGTTAGATTGATGTTGTTATTTTTTGTTATTTTCTGGTTGTTAAAGGGTTGTTATGAGATTATTTTGATATTTTGTTGGTCGTTGAAGGGTTGTTGTCAAGTTGTTGTTGAGTTGTTTTTGTTGTTTTATAATTGTTGAAGTGTTGTTGTGATATTGTTTTAATATTATTTATTATTTTTTAGTGCCGAAGATTGTTGTCAGGTTATTTTTTGGTTGTTGTGAGATTGTTTTATAGTTGTTTATTATTTTTTGGTTGTTAAATGGTTGTTTTTTTATTTTTTGAGTTGATGTTGCTATTTTCTGGTTGTTGAAGAGTTATTTTAATGTTGTTTGTTATTTTTTTTATTGCTAAATGATTGTCGGGTTGTTTTATATTTTTTTCTGGTTCTTTTGAAATTGTTATTGTATGATTTATAGTTGTTATTGGTAGTTGTTGTGAAGTTATTGTAAGCTAATTGTTTGTACATGAGAATAACCACCATATTTTTTAAAAAAAATTTATCAACACCATGTATTTGAAAGAAGAAAGTCAACCATATTTTTAAATTTTTTTTTCTTTTTTTTGGTTATTTCTGAAAAAAAAATCCTAGATAATTTCACACGTTGTAAAGAGAAAAGTGAGGCTCAGATTGGCCTTCAATCAAACAATAAAGGAAACAGAAATGACAATGGACTGCAACACATACGCTTAGCAGCCCAATTTTCCATCTGGCACTGGGCTTACTGGTTTAAAAATATTAAATCTATTTGATTTATTGTAATGTTAATTCATTTTTAAATTTTTGTTTAATCGTTCATATTGCCCACAACTAATTTTAGTTGAAATTAAGTGTAAAGGTGGTAATGTGTCATTTTATATGATATTATTGATATATATCTCATTACCACACTAACGTCATATAAAAAGACTAAATACTTTCAATTTATAGAAAATTTGCAAAACTTAATTTTTTAAAATATATTATGTTTTAATATATTAAATATGTAAAACTTAATAGTTGATTACAATATTTAAATTATTTATTATTTCAATATATAATTTTTAAATATATATTATTTATTTAATGCTAAAACACTTTCATCTAATTAATAAATTATAACAAAAATAAATTAAATTCACAAGATTAATGGTTGATATTAAAATTAAATGTATATCTATACATATCTATTAATATTTATAAGAGATTGAAAAGTATTAATACATATATTAAATTTAAATTTACGTTGTTAAAATTTAATAAATAATATAATACTAACAAATTTTTTACATATATTAAAATGTATTTAATTTCAATAATATTTTTAGTTATTAATTATATAAATTATTTTATTTTTAAAAATAATTTAATAATTAGAAATTAGTAATTAAATTAACGTATTTTAATGTTAAATCAACTAGATATATTTTAGATTTTTATAAATAATACAAATAATAGGTAATAAATATTATAATTAATTATTAAATAATACATATTTAATAGAAAAATAATATATTTAACAAATTAAAATATTTATAAAAAATTAAAATTTGGAAAAATTACAAATCAAAAAATATTTAAATTTTAATTCAATATGCAATTGATGTGTGGCATAATATAGCTAAGCTACATTAGCCACGTATTTGTCAAATTATAATATATATTTATGTCAAAATTTAAAAAGTTAACTAAAACTATAACAAGTCAAAAGTTTGGTCCTTCTAGACATTTATCTTTCAGATTTGAATGATCTTGTAGGCATTGGTTTTGACTTTTAACTTGGTAGAAAATTTGCGATCTCAAATTGTGGATCAAATATATTGCGTACCCACCTAAGAAAATTTAATTATTCAATTAAATTTCTTGCTTTTAGGAAAGAAACTGCTTGACATTGGTGTACTAGCAATAACTCGGAACAACATTGGTAAAGAGTGACTAAAGACTTAAACTTAAAAACTCTACTATTTTTATAAGTAGGAATACCAATCAAAAATAATTATCAAATTTACTATCTATTTTTGTCTTCTATCTGTCAATTGTTTATTTTATAAATACCTGTTTTTTTCTAATCTGATAACTTCACATTAAAAAATGAGGTAAAATTCTCACAAGTCACTATTTCTATTTTTTTTATAAATAATATTCAAAATGAAGAAAAGCTTAAGATAATGCATAGCCAAATATTTCTCACCAAAAAAAAAAAAAAAAATGCATAGCCAAATATAAATTTGTAGCTCAGGATTGATACATGTATATATACATATATAGATCATATACTAAGTGTACTTTCTTTTCCCTTGCAAATCATTAGCTATTAGCTATAAAAATGGGTAACGATCATTATCTTCTGACAATGGAGCCAAGATTAAAAATGTGTATAAAAACTCGAACCTGTTGTGGAAAATTTGTAAGCAAAGAAAATCTGAAATCTATCTCTTGTAGAAAAATAAGACCAACAAGTTTGAGGCATATTGGGGATTTTGATTCGAATTTTCTATTCTTTTATGGTTTTCTTTTTTTTAACATCTAATGTTTTTTTTGATATATGGTGGTTATAAGGATTCCGATGAATTTGGAATTGATCCGGGTACAACCATAAAAGTGGTAAAAATCTCCCGTCAACTATTTAACATGATTGCGTTTACCGAAACTCGAACGTAAGATCTCAATTTAAGCAAAAACAATCCCTACCAGTTGATTTCAATGGTTTTTGGTTCTATTTTTTTACGATATTAACTGTATTGTGTTAAATAAAAAAAAATAAAACAAAATTTAAGCAAAGTGTCAGTCAAAGTAAATTAAGTTGACCAATTAAGCCTGAAATAACATATACAATGTCTACAAATGAGATCAGATTTATTTGAGTTGGATTTGAATCGTATACATGGATTCAAATCCATTGCTTATTAAAATTACATATATATCATCTGGCTATTGATCTTATGCTCCCCAGGTCTGTGAAGCTGCCAAAAAAACAATGGAAATTTCATAGCAGAATGATGCAAAAACTAAAATCATGACAAATCATAATACAAAATAAACAAGTCAAGTAATGTGATATCAGTTTTAAAAATTTCCAAGGTTAGGCATCAGTTTGAATTTGACAACCATTCTAAATTCCTAATATTTCTTTTCTTTGTAAAAAAAGAACTGTAATTGCAAGAAATTTTTACCTCCTCTCCTGATATATTAAGCTTAATGGTTAGATTTATAATATAAATTTATAAGTATTATATTTTTATCAGTCAAGTGCCAATGTTGCATGTAATACTCTAATTGTGTTCTATCAGGTCAAAATTCTAAAAGCAGAGTTATTTTAAAACAAAATCTGTGAATCTTTCATCAATACTAGCTCTATCTAAAATCAATACTAACCAGTAGCAGAAAGTGCCCAATTGTTATCAGCACCAACATGCCAAGTAAAATAACCGAGCAGTCCTTTTCCTTTAGCATAAGAAACCTTAGTAGAGATACTCTGGACATCATCATATCCAATCCATGTCGTGCCATTATAGCAATAATCTGTAACAATAGTGCTATTGAACACTTTAGTAGCATTATTTTGAGCTATATACTGGATAATCTGCTTATAACCAATTGACCCGTCTCCTGATAGACCTGATCCATTAGCAGGTGCATAAAGTTCATGATTATTAGCATTAACTAAACGCCATGACCAACCATAAAAGGGAA
>CATIWO010353528.1:0-19992 GCA_949673435.1 Macaranga tanarius | reverse complement strand
GATTTGTGTTAACTGTGTATTATGATTTTAATGGCTTATTGATTTTCTATATTATTTACAAGGCAGTTTATCAATATCTTATTTTATGATATTTCAGCAATTTATTATTGATTGTTATTATGATGTTTAAGGCAGTTTTATAGATATTTTTATGGTTATTTAAAGAGATAGCTATTGTTCCCACTTTAAGGTATTGCATTTAAAGTTAGTTCACTCACTGAGTATTTCTGTACTCACCCTCTTTTATTTTTTAAATATTTTCAGATCCAGCAGTGTAGCATCTGCAGTGCTTCTTAAGATCTATTTGGTGCCCATCAGTGTCTAGTAGAGGTTGAGCCAATAAACTCAGACTTTTGGACTTTTGTATTATTATTCAGTTCTTATTTATTGATTAGTAGATGGACTTGTATTTTGATAAATATGAGATTGTTGTAAGAGATTCTTAGTATGTATAAGGACAACTTTATTTTAAGTCCATCTGGATGATTGAGGATTGATATTATGTTTATAGCATTAGTATGTGACATCAGCACAACAGGTCGCGTCCGGCTCGATTGCTAGAGGAGCGGGTGTGACATTATACACACCGGGTACAAAATAAAACTAAACAAAAAGAAAAAGTAAGCTAGAAGAATATGAGATATTAAACTTTAACATTAATAATAATAGAATATTATGAACAATACTTTATCATGAATAAAATTTTTAAACATTTGAATTATCTAAAGAATGAAGAATCTTGGCCTGAAATTAATATCAGCTAAAAAATGCATTAAAAACTAAATTGAAGAATAAATTAAATATACATCTTAAATTTTTATGGTTGTAATCAGATTCTAAAGAATAAAAGAAAAAGAAAACAATTTAATATGAATTATTAGATTTATAATGTGATATATATATATATATATATATATATATATATAATACTGTTTTAAATTAGCATTTGGGTGGTTTCAGGCTGGAAAAATAGGAATTTGAATATGATTATATTAGCACATATGTATAACAGTGTTTTAGTAGAAATATAATAGTATTTTTTTTATATAATTAAATTTTTAAAATATTATTTATAGATAAATAGATATACATATAGATAGAATATTTGGTAATATAAAATTCATAATAGAGAGAAAATTTAGGATTCCAACATTTTTTAATATTTTTAATAAAAAATATTATGAATTTTTAAAATTTGACACATCAGCCAAAATTACAAAATATTGAATAGATAGAAAATTTAGGATCCCAGCATTTTTATATATACTCCATCGGCGCATTGCGAGAACTACAAATAATACATATATTTTAAAATAATGAAATAAATAATTTTAATAAATTATAAATTATAAATTAATCAAATAGTTTATAATAGTATAAACTTAAAAAATTATTATAATAATTTTATTTAGTAAGTATTTGAGTTATTTGAGGTAGAAAAATATGAATTTGAGTATTATTAGGTTAGTATTTAGTATTAAGGATATGAATACTAGTGTTATAGTAAGAATACAATAAGATTTTTAATATAGTTTTAAAAAGATTATTTAACATTTTTAATAAAAAAATTTATAAAATTTTAAAATTTGACATATCAACCAAAATCACAAAATACTGAATAGAGAAAAAATTTAAGATCTCAGCGCGCGCGCACATATATATATATATATATATATAGACTAGTGTTTTTACACACTTGATGCATAGATATGCATTTAAATAATTTGTTAATTTTTTTTTGATGGATAAATAATTTGTTAATTGACTCAAATAAAATTATAATTTTTATAATTGTAAGAAATCAGGTCAAATTATTATTGTAATATTATTTTTATTGAAAGAGTAACGGACACGTACAGTCAAATCAATAATATGAATAGTATATTAAATTTTTGATGCGTTACTATCATTCTATCAATGTTGTCAATATAATCTCATAATTTAACTATCTCAATAACAGTACATAAATACTTAGGCGTTGCTTGGTTGGATGTAATGAGCTTTATAATGGAATACTCATTACATTTCATAATTTATTATCATACTTAGTAGAAGAATTTTTTTTTTGTTCCAGCGTAATGGACATTTCAAAGAGAATCCCCATTACTTTCAAAGTTGTATTTGACATTCCATAAAAAATCTGTGTATTCCTCATTACAATATAATTTTTATTTTAATTTATTTTTTATTATTTTATTTTTTCACTGTTTATCTTTTTCTTTTCTTTTCTCTTATTTTTATACTCTTTTTTTCTTTTCTATTTTTTAATTTTATTTTTTCTTTATTTGTTCATCTCTATTTTTTCTTTTTTTTTATTTTTTGTTTTCTCTTTATTTTTTCCCATCTCTTTTTTTTTTTTAATTTTATTTTCTCTTTTTCATGTAAACATTTTTTTTTTTGGTTATCATTGATAAAATTTTTTAACAAAATTCATTACATTACATTACATGAAAATAGTATAACCAAGTATAAAAATGTAATACTAATTATATTACATTTGTTTTAAAGCTCATGTAACCAAGTATGGTAATAGAATAATAAATACATTTCATTTCATTGCATTCTCAATTCCATTACTTTACTCATTACATTTCATTTCATTACCGCCAACCAAGTAAAACCTTAGTGGTTTTATATTTTCAAACGAAAATATCAAACACAAAAAAGTGCAATGGAAATTATTGTGTAAGGAAATAGAAATTGGAGATTTATGTGTGCAGTAGTTGGTCAATTCTAACTCTAATATTGTTTTGCATCGTAAAAGAAATAGTGATCTTAATAAGGAATAAACATAACTTATGGTTTAATTGAAAAACATATGTTGTTCAATGGCTTCCATCAGTTATGCATAAGGAAAATATAAACGGTGTTATTAATTTTCATATAAAATATTATTTTTATCTATTTTTTATTCTAAATTCCAAAAATAAAGGAGAAAATATAGCTTTATCTGAATTATATTGTTATAGTTATTAGTCATCATACAACAGTGATGACATCATTGTATCTAGGTCATTAAATCCATTGCTAATTAGAGATCAGTTTCTAGTGCGTGGCTAATTAGTGACAATTTTTAATACATCAGCAATCAGTAACAAATTTTATATCTACCACAAAATTTTTTAAAAAAATTATTTTCTAAAATTTAATAATGGTTTGTATATCTTTGCTAATTAGATACGGAATGAAAAATCTACCCCCAATTTCCTCCTATAATATATTTTTCAATAAATTTCAAAGAATTATAATATTTTTTGAAAAAAAATTAATTACAGATTAGCGACAAACTAAAATTTCCATCATTAGTTGATGTGGTAGTGAAATATCCTAACACTATTATCGGCGGAGGAGTTCAGTGCACGTCCAAGTGTTTAGTCACCACGGTATGTGCGGACTCATGACCTACTAAGAATACAACCACGAGCCTTTTAGGCCTAAATCAGAGGAGGAAATCGCCACCCGGGTGAGATCCGAGACACTTATACAACAATTAGATCCCATAGAGAAGTCCAACAGCCATCTTCAGAGACTGAGTCCAGATACTGAGTATGAGCTTTTGAATGCCCACCGACTTTTCGATCGGCCTTTGTTTGTATTTCATGTTTTACTATTTTTAATTATTTAATTATTTCTTTATTAACATGCAAATTGTAATTTTCTCCAAAAAGTTCCAATTTTTACAATTAAGTCTAAGTTGATTAATTATCCCATTTTGCATGCAAATAACACACATCACATTCACAATCACATTCATCCATAATTAACAAGAAATAAAACAACAAAAATGAATAAAAATGCGCACACAAAGAAATGAGGGAGAGAAGAAATGAATTATAACCTTTTTCGCACGTAGAAATTAAAACTTAACAAAATAATAAAAAATCCTAAAATAAGTAAATTAATTATGATATCGCAACATTCATGTTGCTATTGCTAAGTTCTTCATCTGAAAACTAAAAAATAGATTAATTCCTTTAAAAACCTACAAAAACTGAAAGATAGTGTATAAAATAAAATAAAAAAATAAACAACATTCTAACTAAAAATGATGTTATAAACCTAATTAAATTCTTATGCAATAATTTTAACATGAAATATTCAAAAAGCAATCGAAAGAGAAAAATCAAGAAAAATAATCAGAACACACAAGCTGCCACACTGAGAAGTCCTCCCGACAGCGCAAAGGCGGCACTTCATCACTAAGGCGTCAGTGAGGCGACAATGTCTTCACCTCTGGAAGCAAAGGCGTAGTGAGGCGTCGCCTCAGCAACCTCTGGTATAGAAACTAACATCTATAAACGAACATAGAATAAATATAATGCAAGCAGGACATGATATAAATAGAATCAATCCCTCATAATATTAAAACTTAACATCAAATCATGCTTTAATTGCTTCAAACATTAAATTACTTTAAGCCTAAAAGAACATATATACAAATTAAAATTCCCATTATCATTACTATCGAACCATGCATGCATAGTCAAATATCACATGACACCCAAAAGCACAACCATATATGTGGCATAATAAATTATACACACGTGACATAAGAACAATGTCCTCAAAAGTACTCATGTACTTAACCATAGATATATATTCAATAATACATACATTGTCAAAATACACTTAATGTCATTACAAACATGCCAAAATGATATGCAGGATGAAGGTCGGTTGGACCAAACTCATTTCGGCCCACCTAAGACTCTAAAGCAAGCTTCAAGCTAAGTCTAATCGAGTCCTGAAAAATTTCAACGCAAAGGGGTGAGCTTGCAACTCAATAAGTACCTACTAATACAATTGTACATACATTGTAGATGCATTTTATAACTATTATATTTATACAGACTCTGTATTTATGAGTTTAATTTCATTTCCAACTAGAAGTACACAATTTGGAAGTGTATATAATTATTAGTTATGAATTTTTGAACACTAAAAGGTCATATAGAACAATTGGAGTGAGCAATAAAATATCAAGCTCTATTAGATCATTTTAATGATATATTCAACTCAAATTCAAAACATGAAAGTTGTAGAAAACTCTTTAAGTTTTTTTATCATTAAATCATGCTTCATTTAGAGCTCTATAGCTCGACTTATAGTAAAAATACAGAGATAAAAGTGTGCAAAAGGAGGAGGCTGGGCTCCTCACGGTTGCATCCTCACAGTCGTGAGTAGCCAACAAGGAAGCCATTTACTGTTCACAATGGCCTGGGTTGCTCACGGTTGCTTCCTCATGGCTGTGAGCAGACCGTGAGCAACCCAAGCTTAGCCAAAACCTTCCTTTGGCCATCCTAAAGCATTGCAATCCATTCCATACTTGAATACAACTCAATACCAACTTAAAAACACTACCAAACTTCACTAACTCATTCACCAATAGATAATTCTCAATCATTCACAAATTCAAACCATCCATATCCATAATTTTACAACTACAATACCACATTCATATATTGCAGCTCATTCAAAAGTATAGATTCAAAGTGTATACATATCAACACACCATTTAGTGTCCTCATAATCACTTTCAACAATATATATAGTATTCATAACCAAATTCACATAATTGCAATAATGTATACATTCATATTCCCATTTCATTGTTCAATATCTGGTCAAACCATTTTCATACCATCACCTCACATATAGCCAATTTTGGCACATTCCTCACAATCACATTCACATTTCAAATGACCATGAAGTGAGACTATCCGCCCGGCTCAGTCTCACTTTATATAATTCATTCACTTATGGGTAGCTATCTACCAGCTCAGCTTTCCCATATTCACAATCAGTGAAGACTATCCAACCGGCTTAGTCTTCACTCACATATAACCTCATACATCATTATTTCCTCACTTGTTTCACCTTCTTGTAAAATATAACACATCATAAACAACACAACTCAATGTAATTGCATCACAATAAGTTATCATAATAATATTCCATCCATGATCACTAATTCATTCTCACATTCATAGCATCAACACGCACAATTATAAAAAAAAAAATATACCATTTATATACTGAAAATATACCAAAAGTAAACTAATCATATACCAACAATATACCATAAAACACACATTCATATCATCATTGCCAACAAATCCTCACATTATCAATATACATAAAGGGTGGAAACTCATTCCACACCATAGTCACTAATCCACACATTCATTCAATTTCAATAAAGGAATTACATAATTATTCACATAAGAGATTAGTATATGTATATAATATATATTAGTAATCACTTACCTCCAAGTGCTTCCAACTTCAACCAAGGTCTTTCTTCTAATTATGAGTGCCCTCCTTCCCTTTTTCCACTCCTACACATAATTGTATATCAATTTCACATAACAAGGATAACACTTGCACCCAATCTTACTAGATGTAACTAAATGCTTAAAGTTCAATATGGCCAAATAATTCACACACAAATCCAATGACCATAAAAATTATACTAAAGCTAGGGTTATGTATCTACTATCAATTCCAATTAGAATTTCTTAATTCGAACAAGTATGGAATTATTTATAGATTTTTGAATCCATTCGGGTACAATAAGGCCATCAACATGAGTACTAAAATATTGAGCCCTGTTAGACCCTCCTAACCACTGTATCAGTCCAAACTCAAAACACAAAAGTTATAGAGGACTCTCTGAAGTTTTAGAGCCTCTAATCTTGCTCAAATTAGAGCTCTACAGATAAAGTTATGGCTAGAACACTAGTTCTAAAAATAAAGAAGATAGAGCACGAATTGAAATAACCAAACCTAACTTAATCAATACAAAGTATAAAAAGCTTACTAATTGAGGCTTCAATTAATTAAAGACCTCCCAAAGCTTCTCAAACTTCTTGTTAGAAAGCAAAAGCAAGATCACAATTCTCTCAAAAATTTATTAAGAGCACTCTCTTCTCTCTACAATAATTCTCTACGATAAATACATCCACACACACACACACACACATATGCACCTATCACAACTTACCACTTGGGCACCTAATTAGCCAAGTAGTTAATCATCACTAAAATAAAGAAAACTTTAGATATTTGTAGAGATTACCATATCACCATAATATCCATTCCACCCCTTAATGAAATGGAAATATTACCAAGTAACCAATAACTTCCTCTTGTGATAATCTAATCCCAACTTCCCTTATAATTAGGTCCCTCTCTACAATTCAAACACATATTCCACTTAAATCAAGTCCACTACTCTACTAAATATAAAATGTAATGTATATGTCAGAAATACGTATACTTAAGGGTGAGTGTTACATATTAATTTCTAAAATAACAATAAACTATATTCTTGAAACCATTCAAAGAATTAAAAGAAGCAAATAAAGGTAATTAATCACATTTTTCAAAAAACAATGAATCAAGAACACTGTTTTAAATTGCATAAATGTAAAAGCTTTAAATAGAGTGGCCTATTGTTTAACAATAGTTTGGCTCCTTGTCTTTGCCCTCAGAAACACTTTCTGCCATGTAATAGTGAGCTCTGAACAGTGTAAAGCTAGGACTCTATCCTCTCTTCAGTGTCACCACCTCTACAGCTCCTTTTTGTGGATTGATCTTGTCCTCTTTAGTTACTATAGATACCCCCTTCAATGTGGTTCTCCATTTTTTTCATGTTTTTTATTTTCTGAACGTTAAAACTCTCCTTTTTTTTTCTTTTTCCGCCTCTCTTTTTTAATGTTATTTTTTTGACCTTTTTCTTCAAAGCTTTTTTTTTTAAAAAAAAAAACCTCATTTTTTACAGAGTGAAAATCCTCCCCTATCTTATGATTTCTCTTTTTTTATCCCCCAAAAATCCCTCTACTTCCTCCATCTTCATAGTAGGTTTAGCCATAATTTTTTGTCTCAGAAAATCGTGGTTGAATGATGGAGAAAATTATGCTAAAATGTGGTCGACCACATCTGCCTTTAAAAATCTTTACTTTACTGAGGCGCCGCCTGGCTTTCATTTGAATTTTTTCATGGGCTTTAAGGATTTTGGTGGGCTATGGGCTTGTTAGATAGACTAGAACTTTGGGCTTTACACTGTTTGGGCTCATTTTCCTTGGATTTCCATCATTGGACTTTCACACTTGGGTCGGGCCAAACCCAAGTGTCAACAACTATTCTTTTTAACTAGAATATTAAATTAAGAAATTTAAAACTTAAATATTGAAAAATCTAAAATTTGAATTTTACAAAATAGTTAAATATCTCATTTTTCTTTGATGCTCAAACAAAATTATAAACTCTAAAGTTAATAGATGAAACTTTAATTTTTAGTTGTTTTTTAAATTTTATGTATGACTTAAGAAACTTTTATCAAATGCAGTTGGAGCCTTTGGGATAATCACATTCTAAGAGGATGATTAAAATCCCTTATAGTTGTCCTAACTGTCTAATTATATTTATCGTGATCACAACTCAAACTACTAAGAAGAAGATAAAAAAAAATTAGATTATACACTTGATTTGAATGGGAAAGTAATGCCTCTTATTGGATAATTTTGAAGCTACTGTTGGATAGTACGGCAGAGTAACCGTACAAAGGATTAGTGATTTTTTATAAGGCTACTTATTTAATTGTTGTATTTAACCGATGTTGGCTCTATATGGTACAAGGTATATGGAGAGAGCATAATTTTTTTTTATGAAGTTAGCCTTTGTTCATTTTTTTCTGTGGCCCTAGCTCCCTTGGTATAATGCCTCTAAACCTTTTTGTTAGGCGAAGTACACCTGCCTCATAAACTTCATTTTGAGAAATAAGGCACTATAAATTTAATAAGGGAGTACTGGACTTATATTGGCTCGGTTGTTTGGAATTGTCGTAGTATAAGCTCTCTCCTCCTTTTTTAAGGTGGCGATACTTTTCTAAAACCACAACTTGAGGACAGTTGGAATCTCTAATTTCTTAAATAATCCCATATGATTTTCCTTTAGGCTCACTAAAGTTTTTCCTTGTAAGAGGCTTAGTAATGGCCTGTCACATAGAAGAATGGGAAATTTGCTAGTTTTGAGAAGTTAGTTGATGCTCCATTAGCTCAATGATGTTGATCATGACATCGAAGAGTCTAGATTGGCTTTATTTTCATCTTATTGCTTTAATTTTGTTGTTCTTCTACAAGCAATTTCATATCAGTAACTAAAAATGATAGTATAAGAATTACTATTACCTAAATTCCTAACATTCTCTCCTGTTGAGTTGTTTTGCACTTTTCTAATTTTGCTGGACATCTGGAGGCGTAATATTTCTTTCAAATTATTCTACAAGTTGTGATATAGGTCCTTCATGCGCTGCTGTAGCGGTTACTTCTAGGTTATGAGCTTTGACAATTTCTTTCCCCAATAAACTTATTATTTTTGACATCATAGTAGTAAAAGTCCCACTATGTGTGCAAAAATATATTTCTTCTGGTATTTGAAAACTATAATCTTGAGCAAACTAGGTGTGCGAGGTACGCCAATATGAATCTGACTTCTTATATACAATTTATGCAACTTTAGAGACATAAATGTATTGGATTCCTAATTTAGCTATACAATAGATAAATTAAACTATGATACTTTGCTAAAAGAGAAAGTTGAAAAATTAAAAAAACAAAAATTTATTAAAAATGGAGAATCATTAAACGTGAAGAATTATAGTAAATAACTAGAAAATTGTATAAAAAGCTAGATAATTGTAATTATACTAACAAAGTCTATCTGAAAAAATATAACAATTTGTATAATTGAAAGCTAAATAAATAAATTTGTAAAAAATAAAGTACTGATTGCTGAATTATTGAAGTTGTATTGTTAATTGATTGGTGATGGACATTTGAATGTGCCCATAGCTCTCATTTTAAAAACTTCAATACGTTAACTACTCTCACTGGTTTTATCTTAATAACACTACAAAAATACTTGTGGTTTTATTTTTTCAAAAGAAAATATCAAACAAAAAAAGTGCAATGGAAATAATTGCGTAAGGAAATAGAAATTAGAGATTTATATGCGCAATAGTTGGTTAATTCTAACTTTAATATTGTTTTGCATCATGAAAAAAAATAGTGATCTTAATAATAAAAAAACATAACTTATGGTTTAATTGAAAAACATATTTTGTTCTTTACCAAAAGAAAAACGTATTTTGTTCAATAACTTCTTCCAGATTTTTTTTTTGAACATAATAACTTCTTTCAGTTATGCAAAAGGAAAACAGTGTTATTAATTTCCATATACAATATTCTCTTTATCTATTTTTCTATGCTAAATTCCAAAAAATTGAAGAGAAAAAATAGTTTTATCTGAATTATGTAGTTAGAATTATTAATCATCATACAAATTAAAGAGTCATCATTAAACTGTTTGTATTATGGGTCCCATTATATTCCACCTCACCCATTTTTTTACAGGACAAAATTTACAGAGGTCAAATCATTCCAACAATGTATTCTCTAAGCATGTTGTTGCAGTTATTGGATACGGTATTGACCATGAAGGAGATTACTATTGGCTCATTCGCAATTCGTATGGAACAACATAGGGCTTTGGAGGATACGGCCGTGTAATCAGAAAATGCTGCTAGCCATAACACCCATCCATTTTTCTATCCATTTGTTATCCTGTGATGTGCGATGAGATGTTAATGTTATGAAATTTTTGTCTTCAGTAAAATGTTTGTCTTTCTGTAGTGATTTTGCTTTTATTTTCCTCTACTTTTTTTGGCATATATTATCTTCCTCATTTTGATATTAATTCTAATGTTTATTTAACTTGAATGAGCTCCTCAAATCTCCATTTTGCAGATTTGAATAGTTGGTAAGTTGACAACAGTGATTGGAGATGAATTGTACTGTAATTGACGTAGCGTGTAGCACAATAATCAAACATGTTGATTATTTGAAAGAACAACAATTTCAATCCAGAGATTAACAACCTCAATCCAAAGATTAATTATCAATCCAGAGAAAAGAAATAAGCAAAAGCTTGTTTAATTGATAATAATTGAAAAGTTATAGTCTGTGTATAAAAATCCTAACATTACATATTTATAGTAAAACTCTGTAACCCTAACTAAAATCCTAATTAAGATAGGAAACTAATAAAATAAGAATAAAATAAAATTCTAAATAAATATAATAATTATCACTAATTAAATGATTATCCTAAATAATTAAATAAATAAATAAAAAGAAATTCAAAACTAAATAAAAACAGTCGAAATTTATCAATCTCAGTCAATTTAACCCTAACTGTGTCAATTTAGGTCTAAGCCAGTCAAAATCCGTCATTCTTAGGCCCAACTGTTTTATGCCTTCCATAGGCCCAAAAACGCCCCGTGTCATTAATGGATACATGTGATGGCATATAGTTTTATGCTAATTTGATTTGAAACCTCTACTAGGCTTTTTGTCAGTGATGATTTGATCAAGTGATTACTAAGGAAGTTCAATGCATATTATTCTTACTAATTCCGACTATATTACACTCAACTATAAGATACATAACACATAAATTAGTAGTTATAACATTAGGTGTATTTGCAAATTTTCATTTGGTAAGTGTATATCACCTATAGTTTTGTATCAAACATCTAACAACCATGCATATAATGCACTAAGTGTAAATAAGCCATTTTTGAGAGTAATGTAGAACTTTACCACAATTCTTTTCCCTGATTTTCTATTTATCTAGTTTTAGAGAGTATGGGGGTGTTTGATAATACCACTTAATGCTAAAAATTAATATATTCAGCACTTAATTATTTTAAGTTGGTTTGATAACCTAAAATGGGCCCAACTTAAATTATTCAATTAAGTTAAGAAGTACTTAAAATAATAAGTTAAAACTTTTGACTTAAAATATCTACTGAATACATTAAGTTATTAGGTTTAAATTTTTTTTATTAGAATGACTATTTTATCCTTATTATTTAAAAATTATTATTCACTTATCAATATCATAAGATTAAATAGGTAAAATTGATCACTTTTATGATTTTCAGCACTTATAGTTATCAAACAGATTTATTTAATTCAGTACTTAAAAATTTCAGTATTTATTATATTCAGCATTCAGCACTTAATTTTCAGTTTTATCAAACACCACCTATGTTTAAGTTGATTTTTTTTACTTTGTTCTTAACATTCCTATTGGCTACTCATTTAGCAGCAATATGTATTAATAAAACATAAGCATCATCGCTGTTAGTGAACTGTTTTCTTGAATATCAATCTCATATTGCATCACATTTGTCTCTGATGTGGATATATCCATTTCTTCTTCATTGTGCATGATCCTTGTATAATTTTGCAATTTCTAATGTTTGTGCATGTTAAGTTCATGTTTATGCAATTTTTTTTTATCAAATATGAATCTTTATGTTTATATTCATTATACATTTATTATTTTTATCAAACATGAATCTTCAGTTCAGCTTAGCCAACATGGACTCATATTTCAACTTATTTGTGATAAATTATTTTATGAAATAAAGGGTAGTAGCACATTTTGGAATTCATGAATCATATGGTCGTGTTAATGCACTTCAAATGTTGTGTTTTTTGTTCCTTATTTTCTTATCTAAAAATGAAAGGAAATGAATTTGACTAAATTGAATTGGGTTTTGGTGTGCAAAATGATGGAAAGCTGGAACTTGTGGAAATTGTCAAATTGTGTCTCAATCATGTGCATGTGTTGTGCCCTTCAACATAGATACCAAAATATATCAAACCGAGGTACAAACACTTCCTTGATGGACTTGAGGTTTTCTACTTTAGGCTCAAAAGTGAACCAGGAAGTTGAATGGTAATTAGTTGCTCCACATGTTGGATTATAACTGATAAATACTTTCAGCAAGTTATGAATAATACAATTTAATACTTCAGCCTTATTTTGCTTTATTAAGACTTTATAGATCTTTTTCCTTAATCAAGGACCCAGGGAGATGCCGTGTGTGTATTAATATGAGGCTTTTGTGTCCATGTTCTCTTGTTGTCAATTAACTCAGTGCTTTGGGCTATTAGATTGCACATGGCTAATTCTGAATGTTTAAGTTTAACTTGATGTTCTTTTGCTTCGTTCTCAACATTCATGTTGGCTACTCATTCAATCTATATATTAATGAGGCATATGCATCATTGCTACTATGTGAACTGTTTTCTTGAAGATCACTCTCATATTGCATCGCAATTGTCTCTGATGTAGATATAGCCATTTCTTCTTCCCTGTGCATGATTCATTTATCTAGTCTTATCATGCCTTTTATATAATTTTACAGTTTTCCGATGTTTGTACACATTATGTTTATGCAATTGTTTTTCATCAAATATGAATCTTCATGCTTGTTTTCATTATATGTCTATACATTTATTGAATCTTGAGTTCAGCTTAGCCAACATGGGTTCATGTTTTAGCTTGCTTGTGGTAGATTATTTTTATGAAATAAGGGTAGTAGTATGTTCTGGAATTTATGGACCATACAGTCGTATCATATTCTATTTTTTAAAAGTACTCAAGTTAATGTGTTTTTACCTATTCTTGTAGTAATAAATATCAATTTTCTATGTAAATTTCATACTTTGGAATGATGAGACAGTTCAATTTTTGAAGGACTTGCATACTTGTCGATTTACATTTTCAGAATCCAAGCAATCAGAGCTTATATTGTATGATTAGTTGTTGGTGTAAAAGCACTTCAAATATTGTGTTTGTTTCTTGTGTTCGTGTGCTAAAAGGAAAGGGAAGGAAAGGAACTTGGCTAAATTGAATTGGGTTTTGTTGTGCAGAACAATGGAAAGTTGGAACTTGTGAAATTTGCCAAAGTGAGTGCTCAACCATGTGCATGTGCTGTGCACTTCACTGCAGATATCAAAATATATCAAACCAAGGTTTACAAAGACTTTCTTGATGGACTTGAGTTTTTCTTCTTTGGGATAAAATGTGAACAAAGATAGGTAATTAGTTGCTCGACATATTAATTGTAAGTGGCAATAATAGTTGATCTTTCAGCCAGATTGATTGATGTTGTAAATAAATAATACGATTTAATATTTTAGCCTTATTTTACTCTGTTATAATGTGGTATTGATAGGAGGAAATTTTGGGTTAAAGGCACCATCATCACATTATTGCAATTTGGGTATTCCGCTTCGATTTATTTCTTTTTGATAATCTAACTTTAATTTTATTTCAAAAAGAATATTGTCAAAAAATTTTAATCCTCCACATTTTTCTTTAAAACTATTTTAATCCCTCTTTCTTTTTATCTTTTCAATTTAATAAAAAAGCTACAAAAAGTTGTAGGAGTTTACCTTCTCCTAGACTCTGATACAACTCAAAGTGAGTCAATTCTTACTTGGCAGAACAAAATAAATTCCAATTTTTTTATTTTAAATGTATAAAAAATATAGACTTAATTGTAAAAAAAAAATTAATTTTAGATTAAAATAGTAATTTTGAATTGTTCAGATATCAAAATTTTTTTTTGACTGACTGTTGTAAAATTAAATAAAAATTTGATATATAAAAAATATAAATTAAAATTTAGTAATCAAATTAAAATAAAACTTAAATTCGATACCTTCCTGTACATTTGACTTATAAAATTTCATCAGGATAAATATAAGGTCATTTCTTGTCCCAAAAAGCTTGGAAGTTTAGGCATCAATAACATTAGTATGATAACTGTACGATGTTGTGGTATTTTAATTTCATATCGACTAAAATTATAAAAGGTAAATAAGTAATTTTTTGGGTATTTAAAAAATTTGGAAAAAAAGATATTTGTATACATTTTTGTATTTAGTTTTGCAATTATTTGTATACTATTTTTTAATTAGTAATTCTTTTTAGCATATATATCTATGTCAATTTTTTTTTGTATATCTATGTCAATTTTTTTTTTGTAATACAATTATTTTGATGTTTTATATTATCTGAATTATTTTTAAAATGGCATCAATTTAATATTTTTAATTATTAAAAATAAAAATTTATTTGTTGTTTATATGTTCAAATTTATTTATAAAATATCATGCATAATCTTTTTTAAGAATAAACTAATTATTTTTACTATCATTAAAACAAACATTTAATATATTAAAATTTTGTTTCTAATTGTATATATTTTATGTAAAAATAATAACAACATAAACTATATGTTAATATTATTCAAATGACATAAAAAAATATTTTAGAACATAAACTGGTATTTATTCATTATATATATTACATAAGATATTTTTGTTATAAATTTTAAAATATAAAATGCCAAAGTCATAGAATTGAATCTCGTATTGCTATAGGAACTACTATAAATATTCTTAAAGCAATATTATATATATTAGGAGTAAACTTTTTCATTGTATTGCATTCGATCTTCCCCGAATAATACGATATATTTCATACTCTCAAAAGAAAAATCATAACAATTTTAACATTTTTGGCTTGAGGATTATGAAATCAGATTGCATCAAATATAAACACCTCGTCCAATCATAAAATTGCTTATAAAACAACACACTTAACTTCTTTACTCAATATGTTTCCACTAAAAATAAATTTTTTGTAGTTCATTATTGACACAAATTACATGAACATTAATGTTGTCAATATCCATGATCCTTATATTTGCTAACTCATTCATTAAATTAGTCATATGAGCACGTTGTGCAGAAATATGTATTTTTATCGGCGTTTTAATTGAACATAATATTGTTATACTCTATAAAAATAAAGGAAAAGAAAAATATTATATGGTTATTATGTATGAACCTAACTATATATAAATATTATAAATAAACTTACGCGTATATTAAATTTTTTTATAAAGAACACTTGTCATTTTGTTATTGTTTACTTTCTATTGTTATGACACATTTTTTTTTTCTTATTGAGTAATATAATATTTAGCTGAGTAAATTGTTCTTTTATTTTAATATGATCATTGAATGCCATCTGTTATGAAATAATATTTGATATATTAATATATATATATATATATATATATATATATATAATAAAAGAATTAATAAATGAAAAAAGTATATATAAATAATTACTTCCTATAATTTTTTGAATACGCTAAAAAATTAACTATTTATTCATTGTTTTTCTAATTTTACTCATTATAAAATTCAAATATTGTACATTATTGAATGTTAATGAAAATTTGTTTGATATTTATTATTCATTGGAAAAAACTTTTTATTTTTCTTGGAAATAGTTGAAGAAATAGTGATTTGGAAAATTAGAAAATTCAATAAAATTATAAAATTTTTTTGTTAGGTTATTGAGGAATTTTTTTAGTGAATGTGTCACATTTAATTTCTTTATTTTTTTATTTATTTTGGAAAACAAAAAATAAACTTTATTTAAGTTTATAATTTATATTAGTATTATATATAATTCAAAAAAAAATACAAATATATGATTTTTATATTTAGTATACATAATATAATAATATAAGGTATTTCACACATTTTTATCCTCTAGTTGTTTGGTCATTCAAATTGATGCAAATCCTTTTTTTTTTTTTTTAACTACATATAATGAAAATTTTATAAAAAAAATAATTACAAAATAGTAATTTGTTTTTTTTTTTAAATATAAATTGGCCAAAAATCTTATCATACTCTAGCATGATAATCGCGATAATGCTGCTAACTATTTCAATTTTACAATAAATAAAATTATTAAAAAATAAATAATTAACTATTTTTGTATATTTAGCAGATTTGTAAAAAAATAATTATATATGTATACTTTTCATTATTTCTGTATGATTATTTGTATAATATATTTTTATTTTTTAATAAACACACATACACACACATATATCAATTATTTTTAATCTAATTATTTTAATATTATGAATTATTTAATTTTTAAGAATAGTGTGAATTTAATATTTTTAATTATCAAAAAAATTAAAATTCATTTATTATTTGTGCATTTGAATTTATTTATAATTCAGATATCATGTATAACTTAAAAAAAAAAACTAATTATTTTTTACTATTAGTAATAACATTTATACATTAAAAGTTTATTTTCTACTATCAAGATATAATTTTTTTTAAAAAAAAATTATATCTTGAACATAAAATATATATTGATATTATTTAAGCTACAATGAAGTTTTTTTTCAGAATATAAAACAATAATTATTTACTATATTTATTACATAAGATATTGTTGTTACATATTCTAAAATATAAAATGGTAAAGCCATAGAATTGAATTTCGCACTAATACAGTAATCATTTTAGACATTTTTAGAGCAATAATATCTTATACATAAAGAAAAATATAAACAAATAATTGTATTTTATAAATCTTCTAAATAGAAAAAAAAAAAACTACTCATTACTTTTATATAATTTCATTGATTGTAAATTCAAACAACTTGTAGCATTGAGTATTAATGAAAACTTGCTCAATAAAATAAAATGAAAACTTAAAGGGCTGGTATTTTTTTTAGTGCTGGTTATTTTAACACAAATATTTTTAATTTTTAGAAAGAAACATGACATTGAAATTTTTTAAAAAAATTAATAATATTAAGCGTTATTGAGAATTTTTTTAGTAAATGCGTCATAGCTAATTTCTTCTATTTTTTATTTTATTTTGATCACAATAATTTGTCCTTCTAATATAACATAATATTAATATTTTATACAAGAAATTTAAATTCAAAAATTGACTTTAAACTTGAAAATATTGTTAATTTTAAATTTCATTTTACTAAGTTGGTTATTTTTAATTATTTATAAATTCAAAATACTAATATTAATTTCAAAAAATTTCAAATAAAATAAAAAATAAAAAAAAATTAATTTTTTCATTAATTTCAAATTAAAATTTATTTTAATAATTTAAAATATTATTTTTAACCTTATAATATTTTTGCATAAATTTAAAAAAATTTCAATAAAAAAAGTCAAGAATTATTATATTAATCATAACCAATACACATTGAATATGCAAACGTTAATACAACAGAACATAAAAATTTTGACTTTTTTCATAATAATCTATCAAATTATTTCGATATACTTTTAAAATTATCATAAATTGTTACTAATAATATACTCTTTAATTTTTCTATAAAAAATATCAAAATATTATAATGATATATTTATACAATTAATAATATTACGAAAAATATCATGTTATGTTAAAGTAAAATAATATTTTAAAATATATTAGAATGAATCATTTTATTTACTTCAAAATATCATATTAGATCATTAAAATATAAGGATATAGCCAAGTCAAACCGACTCGTGAGCTACTTGAGATTAAGATGAAAAAATTCGAAATCGACTCCATTATTATCGAGTCAAGTTCGAGTTTAAGCTAGTTGAATAGGGTATTAAATTGTGCTTGAATCCTTTAATATTTCACTCGATAAGCTCACAAGTATAATTAAACCTATCGAACTTGTATATATTTATCATTTTACCTTTTTATTTTAATATAATTATAAAAATATTTTATAATTGAGTTAGAACTTGACTCAAATTTAAATATTTTAAAAATTATATATTTAAACATTTAAATATAATTAATTGAGTTGAGCTCAAATCGGCTATGCAATATTAAAAAAATGCCATCTATAAAAAAACGTGATTTAGATTTAAAATATCGCGACCATTTTCAAAATATCATAATTTAATTCTAAAATATTGTAATCTTTTTCAAAATATCGCTAATCAATATTTTTTTCATGAAAATAGCACGATAAATTTAATTTATTGACCAATCAATTCACGCCACGTCAAAGCTAAACGCCAGCTGTTAGCTTTGACGTGTCTACTTATTTAGCTTATATATATTATTGGTGTGAAAAATTCAAATGTTTACGACCTTTTGCAGTTCTATTCTAACCTTTTAATTTTGGCAAAAATTATCCTGATTTAGCAAATATTTAGCAATTGTAGCACAAATAGTTTTTTAGTCAAAATCGAATACAAATACTGACTTGACATCTTATAAAATGTCAAATTTATTATTTTTAAAAAACTTGATCTTGAAGTTCTCACCCAACTCAAGATTGTGAATACTTATTGATACATGTAATCTTCAATAATGTGCTATTTTAATATATGAGATTCAAAAGAAAAAGAGAGGTTATTTCATTAATTCCCATACCTTATCATCGTTCTGTAGGTAAACATGATCTTGAATGAAGTCTTGAGGTTATATCTGCTAGAAATTGTTGTGTCTCAACACACTCAGGAGTTAACCAAGATAGGAGACATTATAATTCCAACAGGAGTTGATATTACTCTACCCACTATGTTCATTTACCATGATCCTGAGTTGTGGACCAATGATGCGGAAGAATTTAGACCATATATATTCTCTGAAGGACTTGCAAAGGAATCTAAAGATCATTTAGCATTCTTTCCTAATTGGTTGGGGTCCAAGCATCTGTATTGGCCAAAACTTTGCTGTATTAGAGGTTAAGGCATTTCTCATTCTAGATATCACCTTCGTACACCCATGGCCCATATACTATTATGGAGATCAAATTATAATCCTCCAACTATAGTTACCTTATAATCATAATGTAATAATTGCGGAATTGTAAACTAAAATAAGTTTGGAACACTAACCTCTTGATGATTCCACAAAAGTTTGATTTCTTCAATGCCAAGTCTAAATGTAAATTATTAAAATTTGCACTATAATTTTCATAACTCAATCTACTTCTTTTTGTTTCTATAATATGCAGAGAATTCTTTTGTTTTCTTTGTAAAGAGGAATATATCTTCACTTCTTATTTCATCCTTAAAATGATATGTATATATACAAGTTATATTCTAAGGGTTGTAACTCTTTCAAGAGTTACAATTCTATTTAATTAACTTTATATTATAATAAACTATAATATAAACAAATATAATATAAATAGAATAATCATTCGGTTCGGTTCAACCCATCATGGGCGAACCCGACCTGAATTTTAACATCTGAAAATCT
>CATIWO010353498.1:0-26133 GCA_949673435.1 Macaranga tanarius | reverse complement strand
TTATATGGAGGATATGGGGCTGTCGCAACAGCAAGCTGTATGAGAATAAATCACTTTCAGCAGTCGAGGTATCCTTGTCTGCTTTAAAGATCTTGCAAGAGTTCCAATCATCTCAGAGTAGAGCAATTGGCAGACAACGCTCCTCTCCCTCTCGTTGGTGTTGTCCTTTAGCTCCTTATGTTAAACTTAATGTGGATGCTTCTGTGTGCTTGAGTACAAGGGGCACAGCTATAGGTTCTATTATTCGCAATTCCAAAGGATTAGTGCTGACTTCTGCAAGACAGTTCCTGGATGGGCAATGGTCCATCGACTTGGCTGAAGCTCAATCCCTGTTAGTTGGTCTTCGTATTGTAAATTCTGCTGGCTTCACTCATGTTACTGCTGAAAGCGATGCCCTGGCCCTTATCACTACTCTACATGACAGGACAAAATACTTGTCTCTTATTTCAGCTATACTGGATGATATTGTCACCATACAACAATCCTTCATATCAGTGACATATTCCTACATTCCTAGAGGATATATGTAATTCAGTAGCTCACAATCTTGCTTGTATGGCTCGTTCTTCACGTTTAGATTTCCATTTACACAGTGATGTTCCTTCTGGAATTCACAAATTTGTAATCTTGGACCTTCAAGGTCTAGATTATTAATGTAGTTTGCTGGTTTGTTTTCAAAAAAAAAAAAAAACAGTTTCAGAAATTATTGCACTCCACAGGACACATGAAATACTTACTTCTGCTCAATAATTTACTGTAGTCTAGGCATTTTGGGAGATATATTATCCTTCTAATGCAAACAACATTTCCCTAATCAACCCATGTACGGGCTACCTTCAATGATGGCAAATATGGTTTTGTTGTTTGGATCCTGCCCAAAATTTGAATGGCTAAGGTCTTCCAATAATCTGAATGTTTCTGGCAAGGACAAATCTCTAATGGGCCAACACTTTTGAAGCTCTGGAACTGGGGACAATTACCAATTTAGTGTAGTTTAGGATTTTAATTCTCAAAATATGCATAATCTAAAACAATTTATCGTTTTAGGGTGATTTTCTGTAGAGAAAAAAAAAAACTCTACTTTAGAGAAGGGGACAAAATTTTCCCCTATCAAAACGCTACTTTGAATAGCGTTTTGCTACCCTGACAGCCCCTGATGTCTAAGTAGCGTTTTTTATTATTTTTTTTTCAAAGGGCAAAATGCTACTTGAAGTAGCGTTTTGCCCTTTGTTTTTTTTTTATTTTTTAATAAAGGGCAAAACACTACTTGAAGTAGCGTTTTGCCCTTTTTTTTTTTTTTAATACTGTACCATTTTTTTTAATTACATTATTGGCTCTGCATGGCAAGCCATGCAGAGCTAATAATGTATAATAATAATAATAAAATAATAATAATAATAATAATAATAATAATAATATTATTATTATTATTATTATTATTATTATTATTATTATTATTATTATTATTATTATTTATTTTAAATGTAAAATTCATATTACTTTAAAAAATTAAGGGTATTTTTGTCTTTTAAATACATAACCCCATTCCCTAATCTTTTTCCCAAACAAAAGAACATAATGTAACTCTTATCTCACCTCAGTATACATTTTATTTTTGGAATAAACCATATATTCCCCAGCCAAAGGTCCAAATTGGACCTCAACATTTTACCCTAATTTCACATTGGCCCTTATCATTTTTTTTGAGCCAAATTGGAACTTAACCTTTTCAAAATTGGCTCAAATTGGACCTATAACTTTTTTTGAAAACAATTAAGTTCTATAAATTAGAAAAAAATTAATTTTAATGGTTAATTAACAAATAAAATTGATAAATATTTTTTAAAAAATATATATAACCTAATTATAAAGTTTAAATTTTTTTTAAACCTACACAATAATTTTTAAAATTTTTTCTTGAATTTTAAGAATTTTACAATCAAGTAATATACATTGAAAAAAAAAAGACCAATTTTCTTCGTTAACATGAATACAATCAAGTAATAATTCCATCACTTTCACTCACTGCCACTGATCGTCTTCATTCTGCCCAATGCATCAAAAGTTTGTCATCCCGTCAGGTCCATCGGGTAGTGTTTTTTATTTTATTTGCTCTCATTAGATATTCGCTTCTGGGTTTGCCTGACTCGCCTTAGTGCAGCTGTCATCACTGCATTCCTATCAACTACAGCTACCACTGTCGTCGGATTGCTGCTAAGACTGTCTTCAATCCTGCTGTTCTACATCATGCATTTCGGCCGAGACAACAACAATATGCCGCCTGGTTCTCATTCAGAAGGGATATAGCTGGTTCCTTACATCTTGCTCATGTTTGTTGTGTAATCTGACTTCTTTAGTCCTTTGTTTTAGTCTGATACTTGTTCAGGTCTTAGTTATGTGCATGCTTTGGCTCTTCTTGTGTCTTGTTCTTCTTCCCGCTTTATTTTCTTATTTAGTATAGGGAGAGATTTTTTCATCACTTGAGTACTTTGCTCAAGTGGTTTTTCCCCTCAAAATTATCTTAATAAAATTATTTTAATTGCTTATAAAAAAAAAGTTTTTAAAATTAAAAAAAAATAAAAATTAATGTGTAGGCTTAAATTTTTTTTGTTAAACTCTATAATTAGGTTGTATATACATTTTAAAAAAAAATTATCAATTTTATTTGTTAATTAACCAATAAAATTATTTTTTAAAAAATTTATAGGACTTAATTGTTTCCAAAAAAAGTTATAGGTCCAATTTGAGCCAATTTTGAAAAGGTTAAGTTCCAATTTGGCTAAAAAAAATGATAAGGGCCAATGTGAAATTAGGGTAAAACGTTGGGGTCCAATTTGGACCTTTTGCCTATATTCCCCCATGTACTTTTTTTTTTTTTGGAAATTTTCCCCTTGCACTTTTATTTTTATACATTAAATTCCTATACTTTTATTTTTGTTAAAATTAACTCCTTCCGTTAACTAGGTTATAACGGTGTTCAAGCAAAATATCTGAGTTAGTCCCTTAATTTTTAAATATGTCTAATAAATTTAATCCCTTAATTTTTAAATATATCTAATAAATTTGCATACTTTATTTTTTATATAATTAATCCTTAATATTTTTAAGTAATTTTTAATTGTTTTATTATGATAAATAATTTTAGTTAATTATTAATATTTATATATTTAGTTAATATACTTATAATTTAATTAATTTATACTCGTAACTGAAATTTTTATAATTGATGTAAATTTTTAAAATTGTTTGTCTCTATGATTAATAAGTAATTTATTTTATAAATCAAAATTTTAGTTTAATTAAATCAAGTGATACTTCTATTTAAAATGATATTTTTATTAACCATAATTTGACACTATTATATTTTATTACTGTTTTAAAATGAGTTTTTTGATCAATGAGTTTTTTCTATTTTATATAAAAAAATTTTGCATATAAAAAAAGTAATAAATCTTCAAGAAATAAAAATTAAACTATAGATATAATTTTTTAAAAATCTAATTTAGTTGTTTTGTTAAAAATATATAAAATAGAGTGTATTTAAATTTGTTGGAGTGAAAAAATCCCATCTTTCAACAATTTTTTATTTAAAATAAAATTATTAATAAAATTTATAAAGCAAAAATAGTGTCAAATTATTCTTAATAAAAAATTATTTTAAATATTAAGCAAAAATGTTACTAAATTTAGTTTTAACTAATGCCAAGTAAAATTAAATAATAAATTATTAAAACTTCTAACTAATAAAAATTTTTTACCTAGAAGTAACAGATCTTTAAGAAACAAAAATTATACTTTTAATATAATTTTTTTTATAAAAAGTCCAATTCAGTTATTTTATTTAAAAATATAAAATAGAGCATACTTAAAATTGTTAGTGTAAATAACCACACTTTTGTTAATAATTTAATATTAAAAATTTAGGTAATAATAAAATTTTAAAAAAGGAATAAAATATATAATAGTGTCAAATTATGGTTAATAGAAATATCATTTTAAATATAAGTATCACTTGATTTAATTAAACAAAAATTTTAATTTATAAATTAGTTATTAAAATATGAAATTTTAATATGTAATTATAGAGACAAATAATTTTAAAAATTTACATCTGTGACGCCTTCAAACATAATCCTACACGTGGCACAATCAAACATATGCTCACGTGACAATCAAGCATCTCACATTATGCATAATAAAATTTCCTCCATAAAAGATACTCATATATATATATACCAACAACTCATAATGTACATACATACCGAGCATTACATACATGCTTGTCTAATTGATACACACATACTACAAAAAGTATCCGATACACACAATGCCTTATGATATGCAGGATGAAGGTTGAGTACACCATAGCTCGCTTCGGCCCACCTATGACTCCAATGCAAGTTTTAAGCCCTTTGTCTACTCAATTCCTGAAAAGTTTCAACAGCAAAGGGGTGAGCTTGCAACTCAATAAGCAACTATGAATATAGTTGTACACATATACCCATCACTTAAGAGTTGACTTCATGAAACACATAATCACATATATAAGACACATTATATTGATCATAATATAGCATTTCAATCCTTTATTAAGTCTATTTACAATCACTAAGAAGTTACATTACCAATGGCACTACATAGGGTGCATACGGGAGTCCAAATGAAAAAGGAACAAGTGAGCAATAACATTTCAAGCTCAATTAGAGAATCTTAATGATAGATTCAACTCCAACTCAAAACATGAAAGTTGTATAAGACTCTTTAAAGTTTCTGTAGCATCAAACCACGCCTCATTTGGAGCTCTATAGCTCAAGTTATGGTCAAAATACGAAGACAGAAGTGTGCTGAAGAAGGGCTGACTCGTCACAACTTGGCACACTCGTATCGAGTCGGCACAGGCGCGTAGAGACACAACCCTACTGACCATGTCTCACTCTTTCAGCCATAACTTCCTCTACCAAACTCAGATTCAAGTGATTCAAGAGGCTATGGAAAGCTATTTCAGAGAGCTACAACTTTCATGAAGACACCTGAACTTAATTCATTTATATGGATTGACGAAAATGCCCTTGAAGTGACTAGTGATGTCAAAGCACATGAATATAATTCAATTCAAGCTACAACAACACATGCTAAGCATACTAAATCACACCAAATCATTCATCAATACATAATTCCCAATCATATAAATTACAATGCATCATTCATTCATCAAATCATAATTAAACAACCCATTCACACATTGCATTTCAACACACCCATTGGTGTTCACATATCACCTCATATATAGCCACATTTTGGCTCATTTCTCACAATCATCAATTCCTCACTTGTTTCACCTTCTTGTGAAACATACTCAACAATTCACATATGTTGACGGTCACTTAGCCAATCAACATACTCAACAATTCACACTGTCGATGGTCACTTAGCCAATCGACGTAATCACAATTCAAGTATGTTGACAGTCACTTAGCCAATCAACATACTCAACAATTCACACTATCGACGGTCACTTAGCCAATCGACTTAATCACAATTCAAGTATGTTGACGGTCACTTAGCCAATCAACATACTCAACAATTCACACTGTCGACGGTCACTTAGCCAATCGACTTAATCACATTTAATATAGTCGACGGTCACTTAGCCAATCGACATGTTCATCACACATTACATCAATGCTCACATTCATAGCATTCAACATACACAATTATAAACGGAAAATATACTGCTCATATACCAGAAGTATACCAACAATACATCCATATCCTCATTTTCCAACATCATTATTTGACAACTAATCCTCACATATTTCACCTTCAAGTGAAATATAACATAACCAATATATCACAATAGATATTCATTCAATTGCATCTCAATAAGCCAATATAATAGCCATTCAACAATATTAAATCAAAGCTCATATTTATAATATTCAACCTTCGCAAATAAGGTGTCCACTACACCACACACATATATCATCTGTTACTCATTTCCTTATCACATTTCCAATACACAATGGGTGGAACTCATTCCACATCATTTCACTAATCAAATATTCATTAAATTCCATTATAGGAATACATCTTATTAAACATATGAGCTAAGCATATATATACACAACATGTATTAATAGTTACTTACCTCTAGTTGCTTCCTCTTCAAAATTAAAGAAGTGCTTTCCTTCCCTTTATCAATCCCTACACATAATTCATACATCAATCTCACAAACAACATTGCAATTCACCCCAATATCACAGAGTGCAATTAGTTGCCCAAATTTCCACATGACCTAGAGACACACATACAAATCCCCCAAATTACTACCAAAGCTAAGGTTATGTGTCTACAACAAATTTCAATTGGAATCACTCGATTAGGACATGTGTGGAATTAATTATGGATTTTACAATCCAACTGGCCAAAACAGGGCACTCACCGAAGCAAGAAAATGTCCGGCCTTATTGACCCCTTCAAACAACAGAATCAAACAAAACTCAAAACATAGAAAATGTAAAGGACTCTTTGAAGTTTCCAGGGAGTATAACCTTCCTCAAATCAGAGTTGTATAACTCAAGATATGACACAAACAAGTGGACTGAAAAACAGAGGGGCAGAGCACGAATTTGACAGCAACACAACTCAACCAAATCAACTCAAATACAAAGAAAGCTTACCAAACTACGCTCCAATGGATAATAGGTCCTCTAGTGCTTCTCAATTCCTAGCTTCAACAAGATTACAAGCTCTCCAAACTCAAACAAAAACCCTCTCTTCTTCTTCTTCCTCTAAATCTCTACACTCTCCACTCAACAATACATATTAAAATATACACTTAAACATTAACCAATCAAGAGCCAACAAAGTCTTCTTTAATCATTACTAAGCCAACCATTTAAATCCATATATATATATATATATATCAAATAACAACAATATAATAATATTAATATTATAATAATCAAATATCAACACAATTACATCTAAGCCCCTTAATGAAATGGACATATTACACTATGCCCCATAAATTCCTAATTGTGACAATTAAGTTCCTCTCTACCAACATACTCATTCCCATACGTAGACATATACCACAACTGGACTCTAAATATCATGAGAACATAATGCATGAATAGTGAATCTAGGAAGTGGGTGTTACAACATCAATTATAAAATTTTCAGTTACAAGTATAAATTAATTAAATTATAAGTTTATTAACTATATATATAAATATTAATAATTAACTAAAATTATTTATCGTAATAAAATACAAAAATAACTAAAAATTACTTAAAAATATTAAGGATTAATTAAATAAAAAATAAAGTATGCAAATTTATTAGAAATTTAAAAATTATAGGAACTAAATCAGATATTTTACTTTAATACCGTTAGAACTCAATTAACGAAATAACTTAATTTAAAAAAAATAAAAGTGTAGAAATTTAATATATAGAAATAAAATTGTAAGGAATAAATCTCAAAAAAAAATAAATGTGCTGGAAAAAAATATGATTTATTCCTTTATTTTTTCTTTCCTATCCTTACCTTTCTTACTCTTGTTAAATGAACCTCTATCTTATAGCATCCAAACAGAGTGTAAAGAGGAGTTTTTTTATTACTTGGTGCTCTTTATATCAAGTAATTTTTCCCTCATCCATTAATAAAATAAAATTTGATTATAAAAAAAATCCAATGAGTTCCATTCCAACATTATCTCTAGAGTAGGAAACTGCCACAATTCTAAGAACACCAACTCCTCCAAGGAAAAAGAAGAAAAAGGGAGAATAAAAGACATTTGAATGAGGAAAAATAAAAGAGAAAAAAAGGGGAATAAAAAACATTTGAATGGATGCTGCATTACTATTCTTCATGGAATAAGGTAGTTCTGCGGATCTAACTCAGTGTATCCCACATCTACTAGGCAAAGCCCATCGGGAGGTGCAGGTGGCGCACTGGCACGTCTGCATGAAGCATCCATCAGCTTTAGTAATGCATCATCTTCTGCACCCGCAGCTGCTTCTCTTATTGATGTTGCCACAAGAACCCGTACCATCTTTAGCAGAAAATCACCCACAAAAAAAAAAAAAAAAGTTAAGAACTATAGATAATTAGAGAAATTTTAGGGAAACTCCACTCAACTCAACTATGCCTAACTCCCTCGTCAACTGGGCTAACTGGGTTGAAAATCAGGAAGAAAAAAAGATAATAAAACATCAAAAGAAAACCTAAATGAGTTTCTATTAAGTTTTTTAGCATACTGATTTACAAAACAATATATGATTTTAGACATGCTAACACGAACCATTTCCCATTTCCCATTTCCCATATAAAGGTTACCTCCATACTAATTACCAAATAGAAATGTAACAGATTGTGCAGCTCAAATTTCAATCATTAATTTGCTAGCACATTGATAAGTGAACAAGTAAAAACCTTGCGTAGGAACCGATTAGCAACCAGCTCAACACACATAACTTTTCTTCCTTCCTCATGGTCCTACAAAAACAGCATTGCTTTCAGTGCACAGTAATCATTAGCTCATTTCAGTTGTCATTCAATTCACCAAGCTTAATCTTAATTGCCTCAACCAAAAGAGGACATGGCTCAGTTAACAGTAAATTTTCAGAACGCAAAAGCAAACAGACTGGAAAACAGAAAAACAAAGTGAACACCAAAATGAATTGATAATTTCAGTTAACCAAGTCTTTTTCAGTTTTTCCTTCCAAATTTAAATTAGCTTTTTTTTTTCCTACTCTGTTCATACTCTACTAAATTTCAAAAATCACATTCATCTGAGAAGCTAAGATGCCCTATACTAAAGGAATTTCAGCCATTACCATCCTATGTATTGCCACAAGTCCAAAATTGTTCCTAGAGATAGTGTCCAATCAAATCTCACCCGCTCTTTTCACTATAGACACTCATGTCTTGACAAGCGCCCACCATTCCCGTGAATTTCATTATGTCACTCATGACTATGTTCAAAACAAATAATGCGAAGCAAAAGTAATTCAAAATTTATTTTTAACTTGAGTTATCAGGCTATCTGCAATTCATCAAAGATTGCTCCTAATTTCATTTCATTATATATATATATATATCTGCTCCTTAACTCTAGTTCATAATATGTCATCAACTTTAGTTGCACTATTTCCAGACATCCCTTTGAAATGCCAACTTCCACATTAATCATCAAACTTCAGTAAGCAATTTCAGCATGCCAAATCGGTTTAGTAACATATAAGATCCAAATCTCATCTTCCTAGAATAATTATTATTTATAACTATAAACTTATAATTTAATTATTTATAACTTATAACTTATATATTTATAATTATTATACATCTTTATTATTATATTATAATATAATTTATTATAATATAACAATAAAGAATTATTATAGAATTTTAATATATAATATAAAAAATTATATTATATAAAATTTATAAGCACGTGTACACAGCATATCATGAGCTCTAAAGGTTTAAATCAAGATTTTGTCACATTATCAAAGTCACTAAACTGATGTGACTGTCGCTAACGTAGATTTATTTAAAAATAGTAATAAACATTTCTACAAGCAACAGCCCTGAAACATTGATGCTTTAGGTTATAATGCAATGCCAGAGAAACATTGGTCAGCAAATAATTTCAGTCTTTATCATATGTACAACCCTCAAAAACTATCATGTAACACCCAATACATTTCAAACAACTTTTTATTTGAGCTTGTAGTCTGCAGCAACGTGTTTGATAATTGTGTTTTGTTGAATGAAGCTTAGGCTCCATTTGGTTTATCATGAAAGAAATTGGTTGTAAAAACATACAAACCCTTTTCAATAGTTTGATTATCTGAGCAAAGTACAATGTTCAAACAACATAGCAGGCTTGTTTTCTACCTAACAGTTAGTTCTTCAGTAACATCATTTAATGTTGAGCATTTGCTGTTGTCAGTTCCTTTTTTCTTTTTCTCCTTTCTGCAGTTTTGAGGGTTGTTTGGTGAGGACAGCTGTCTTTTATACTTTAGGTAGGCTGTCTCTTTTTGGAGTTCCCATTTTTCAAGGTGCTTTTTTCATGGATTTTTGTTCTATTGTCTAGCTTTAATAAAATTTATTTCGCATAAAAAGAAAGTATCACATATACAAGGCAGTGGGCACCATAGTAGAAACTTAATTCATGATAAATGAGGCTAAAGCTTGCAAAAAGTCACAGATAGCTTGCACAAGGACCACAGAGACTAGGATAAACATGAGCAAGAGCACACATGTATTGACAGAGTTCAAGTATTACTTGACCTCAAAACCATGTAAACAGCAGGGAAAAAAGGGAAAAATTTATGTTTGCAATAATAAAGTATGGAATATTTACAGGACATGGTAATCTGGCTTCTGTAGCTCGAGCATGATAAATGAAGCACTCCGTTGGTGGACCTCTGAAACAGAAAGACATACTGTTGGTAATCATATTAAAGGAGTAATAGCGTGAATGAAATTAAAAAATCAGCAATAGTATAAACCAAATATTTGAGTGAAACAGCTGCAAATTTCCAAAACAATCTACTATATCAAACTGAACTTCCCAAATCACCAAAAAGAAAAAGAATTGGTCAAACTTTTCACCAGTAACCATCAAGGTTGGCATAATTCAAAAATTAGATTGAGGCAGCATGAGAGACACTAGATGCCAAACTAGATTTCAATAAAATATTGAGGGGGAGAGAGAGAAGTGGGGAGACAGCCCACAAGTGACATATCAATTTCAGACGAGTGAATGTTTATAGTTAAAAAATGGAATTACAGTCAGATTCAGTCCAACATATATATAAAATATTGAACATCATAAATTCAGCAACCTCAACAAATAAACCAATGACCGACAAGTGCACAGACAATAAGATATCCAACTGCAGAGCTACAGATACACAAAAATAGGAGATATTGGACATTGTCAAAGTATTACAGTTTTGCATTGTCTAACTAATAGAACTCCATATAGAAGAATCAGTAAGCATTTGCTGAGTAACCTTTAGTGAAAGGTGTTAAGGATTCATTAGGAGGTAGAATCTAAGGCACTTACATACAACTCCTATCAAGATAAAATTGTAATGCTATTCGCACCAATGAGAGGAATGCACAATAATCAAAGATATGGCATTTTAAGGTAAGGTCAAATCAGGAATTGTGGTTTCTCTTTCTGAATATGATGTCAAATGAATATCTTAATATGAATGGACATAAATCCAGTCTTAAATGCCATCAATAGCAAACTTTGACTATATTTACTCCAAACAGCACAAATGCTGGAGTATATGGCTATGAAAAAAATGTCCTTTTCTTCTTAATTCTTACACATTTCTTGAGGCTTTGGTGTCTCGCGCAAATATTTTGTAGGACAATAACTTTCCTTCTAGTTGTTGCAACAGCTGGTTAACCCTGCATATAGTGAATGTCCTAGGTTTCTTTGCACCTTCAAGCCCATCCTTATCACCAATAATTGATTCATCAACATTCTCCTCAGCAGTAAGTTCATCACATCCATGCCTTTGCTCCTCATATGTCTCATAAGAACTAAAATTTTCAAGATTCTCACTGTCAAAGCTGTGCTCCTTATTTTCTCCATCATTAATAGGAAAAATATACACATAGCGCCTCCATTTGGCAGAAAAATTAGGATGGAACACACGAGAGACCTATAATATGTTACAAATCTAATTAGTATCTGATAATGAGCACTTATTAGACAGTTTTCTAGCTACAGTTCTCGAGCAAAAATCTGGTACTTGATAGTTTGAAGCAGTTGATACCTCAGAAACAGATAAAACCCTAAGCTTCCCAGGCGCAGAACTGTTGATTGCATCTTCAATCTCCTGAGGTCTAACATCCTTTCTCCAAGTATCTGAACATGTAATTGGAAATTGGCCCCCAAAAATAAAACCCAACAAATAAAAAACCAAGCAAAAAATACATAAACTAAAATTTTCTTGTTAATTTTGCATGCACGTCTTGCAAAACAAGATGCTTCACATTTTCTTGAAACAGAAGTGCAGAAGAAACATAGACATGCTATCATACAAACTCAATGTAAAGCAACGTCATATGATCTATTAAAAATAAAAAATTATCTTATCCCTTGCACAATAGGTTTCAAGCCTTATTTTTTTTAGTAAAGTCAAGCTTTGGCTCCTTAATAAAGACTAAAGAAATGGATCTCTGGTCTATGTTTTGATGGGATCCTAGTGCCATCTGTCCTTTAGATTTCCAGGCAACCTCGGCTTTAACATTGTTTATCAACAAATCAGTCAAAAGTAACTAATGCTATTTCACTTCAAATATAGTTTTAATAAGCAGTTAACATACTTATTCAACATGTGCTAGTATGGAGCTTCAAACATCAAAAGATTCACAAAGCACATCACACTAAAATTTTTTACCAATAAAAGGCGGGAAAAAGTAAAATGGTAAAAAGTGAGGGGAACATAAGCAAGAATTTATGAAACTATCAACTATAGAAGTTAAACATAAATAAAAGAAGTAGGGGAAAAACAAGCACGTACAGAAAGAAGAAACTTGTTGAAGAGCTGAGACACCTTTATCAGTTCGCCCAGCCACAACAGCAGAACCTTCCAGGGGTTTACACTTGTCTTTTAGCTGTTGAGCTTTCTTCTCATCGACAAATCTCCCAAGCGATCTTTCCACTAAGCTGTAAGCAAGAAGTATAGAACAGGACACAAGAACATCAACAAAAAATCACAAAGAAAAAGGGGAACCTCTTCAACTGTAAAGCTAAACCGCAAAGTTAAGTAAGTGGAAACAAAATACCCTTGAACAGTGTTCAAACCAGGCTGTTTTTGCCACCCATCAAACGATCGGCCATGGTACGAAAGAACTATCTTAAATGTTACTCTTGCCCATCTTCCAAGCCTATCTTCATTTGAAGAGTGCTCTAATTCAGTTCCATCGGAAACCTCTGGAATTTTAGTGTCAGCATGAACCAAATGCATCTGTTAAGATTGAAATAGTAGAGTAACTATTGAAACATCTTGCACTTTTCCATTTTTTTCAAAATGATTAAACTTGCAACATTAAAATAGTAGAGCAAAATCCTCATTAATGATCACCAACACAGCCACTTAATTTTCTCACAAAACTAATAAGTTTTGCAATAGGAAACTGAGTGTGAATTCACCTGATGAGTTTGAAGGAGGTCTGAAATTGACAGGCGGCCATTCACCAAATTTGAATAGAAATCAGAGACTTCTTGCCAAGGCCTTGCGTACATGAATTGAAAGCTTTCTCTGTCACAAAATTAACAAAAAAAGAATTGAAACTAAATCCAATAGAAGAAACAAAAATTAAAAAAAATATATAAATAAAAAGGAAGAGACCTGGCTGTCCATCTGGAAAACTTGCAAGAATCAGTGTGGTTATAGTGAAAATAGATTTTGGTTTGCGTCTGTGTCAGTTTTTCCATCTCAGGAACCCTAATTACTTGCAAATTTGGAGTTGCCCACACCCAACAAAACAGCAGCAGCACCCTCAACCTGAGGAGAGTTTTTAGTTCTTCATTTTGGACAATGAGTTCTTCTAGTCCGAGGAACCTGTTCTCAAAAATTTTATGACTATGGCAAAACCCATATTTGGGTAGGTTTAGTTGTGGAAATTATGAATCGATCCTCGTCCTCCTTTGAATGCTTAAAAAATAATTTCTGTGCATGTGAGATTAAAATTATTAAAATTATTTTTTTTAACATAGACATGCAAACCACACAGGGGCATAGACCTACACACCCAATCAAAAAAGGTGTGCAGGTAAAGGCCTATATGACACAAGAAATTATTTTGATTCATGAGTACAATGATTTTATGATATTAAAAAAATGAACAAATTAATTTTTCACCTTACTTGCCATACTAATGAAAATATATAATTAATATGTGAATGTGTAATTTAACAATAATAATAATAATAATTAAATAAATTGATCTTTCACCTTACTTTATTAATGAAAAAATAAAATTTTCTTCTAACTTCATATATAAGTGTATTCTTTTTAGTTTTTTTTTTTTTAGTAAATACAAAAATTTCATTAATTTAAATCAGAGTACAAAGTATCCCAAATAAACAATGGAGGAGTAGAAACTCCATTGATTAACATTTGACAAAAGAATCGACTACCCTTATTAGGCTATAAGTAACTTAATTCACATATCTACAACAAAAACAACTTTAACATTACTTATTTGTTGTATTAACTCCCTATAATCTTCAAAAATAAGTCCAAAAATAGATCTATCTGTGCTGTAATTGTTTAGGCCTTGAATAAGAGCATTTGTTTCCATTATCACATTCTCCCATCGATTGTTCTTTATCCAACTTAAAGCTTCTCTTATGCTCATTGTTTCAGCCACATTTGCTTTTACTAACCCAGAGTAGCATTTTGATTGAGCAGTCATAAAACCACCATCTGAACCATGGGCTACAAACACAAACCCCATCCTACCCTTTTGCTTGAATGTTGCAGCATCCACCTTACATTTTATCCACTCTCTTGTCTGCCTTCTCCATTTTTCTTTTGAATTGCTCTTAACTATACTTGGCGCTTTCGGCTCTGCCTTTTCTAGCATTCTGCTATTGCTAGAGATAATTAATAGCAAAGTTGATAGCTTTCCAATGTGTTCTACTAATCTTCGACCACAACATATCATTTATGCATTTCTATACACACCACAAGATCATTCCTACCTTAATTAAATCATCATTTAAGGCACTTATAAAATCTACCTGATCCACTCTAAAAAGTCTAAAGAGTTAACATGGACAACCATACTATTATTTATTCCCCAATAATTCTTCTCAAAACTACAATGACAAAATATGTGCTCATTTGTTTCCTTTGCTACATTGCACAGGCGGCAAATTAAATACATATTAATGTTTTTTCTCCTTAGATTATCATAGGTAAGGAGCACTCCTCTACAAATTCTCCAAAGCAAATTTTTAGCTTTCGATGAAATACTAAAGGACCACAATTGAACCCAAAAACTTTTGCCAAACCTAGTGTTCTTTGCTATGGCTTGATTTTGCGTTCTTATATACTCGTTCTTAACACTGTAAACACATTGTTTGGTGTACTGATAAACCACCATATCCTCAATATCCTCCAACTGAGAGGAATGTTGAAAATAAGTTGCTGATCATGCTCATTAAGAATATCTTTAACTACATTTGCATGCCAACACTTCCCATCCAAGCTCATTAGTTGACTTACTATTGCATTCTCTATACCCTTCAATGTCGGTGATGTTACTTTGCTCTCATTACCATATGGTAGCCATTGATCTCCAAAATTTTCATAAACTTGTCATTCCCCTATCCTTTATACACATCCCTCTTTAACCAACTGCTGAGTAGCTAAAATGCTTCTCTATATATAACTGGGATTATTGCTAAGTTGTGCTTCTATATAAGATGAATTTGGGAAATAGTATGCTTTCATAACCCTTGCCATTAAAGAGTTTGGTTTCGTTATCAACCTCTAACACTGCTTTCAAAAGAGACTGATATTGAAATCATGTGTTCTTTAAAATCTTAATCCACCATGATATTTCCTCATGTATAATTTATCTTACCATATCTAATTGATTCTATGACCCATATTTGCTTTAGTTCCCCACTAAAACGAATTCATCATACGCTCTAATTCAACATATAATTTAAGGGAAGGAAAAACAAGCTCATAGTATATGTTGGACTGCTTGAGACACCATCTTTAGTAAAATTTCCTTTCTTGCTCTGCTAAGCAATTTCCTCTTCCAACCTTGGATTATTGCCTAAACTTTCTATTTGATAAAATCAAAAACTCCTTCTTGCTATGACCAACAAGTGAAGGCATGCTTATATATTGACCTGCTCCCATCCCCTCCTTGACCGTTGATGCATATGGACATACGGACACGAGATCTAATTTAAATCTTTTAAAGTATGATGGAGGACCAATCACAAAATCCTGAGCTAAAAGGATGAAAGATGTTGCTAAAAAACTTGTGCAAAGGAGTCTCGAGCCTATGGAACAAAAAGGAGATGATTTGGAGGAAACTAAGTTAATCAATTTACTTAGTTGTGATCAAGCCGATACATGCCCGTGTGTGTTTTTGCACGGATATATTGAACGTTCATAAATTATCCCGAGATAAATACGGGTCCTTACACACCCCGTGTCCAAGGTCATATTACTATACATGCCCATGCTTATTTCTGAAGCGTCATCTAGCATTATACACGGTCAGACGACAAGCCCGTGTAGGAAGTCATGTAGCTATCGGGTTTCTGAAGAGACATCGAAACGTGCCTGTGTATGATCAAGGCCAGGCTGTTTTCCAAGCCGTATTACATCGACATACGCCTATGTTGGAGTTTGCCAATTTGCTAAAAATTCTCGTAGCTCATAACATGCCCGTGTCTCGATAACCAGTTTTTGGCTAATTAGGATTTTCTTTATGTTTTATTTATTAATTAGAATTTATGTTTAATTGGGAATATAATTGTTTATTCCTAAAGAGTTATTTCTTTTAGAATTAATTTAGGTTTGGGATTACAAGTCTATAAATACTTGTATCAACATTATTATTTTCATAAGTTGATTAATATTATTATAATTCTTAATTGAATTTCCTTGCGTTCTTGCGAGAGCTATTTTTTGAATTTGCTTTGAGCATGTTGCAATTCAAACCTTGATAATTAGAGGTGCTAGTTTTTAGATAACTAGTGTTGCTAATTACCTTAGTTTATACTAGATAGATCTTTGGGCAATGGTTCTAATAGATTGTTACAGATCCTAGTTGTTAGATAACTAGCGGGACGTATTAGTTTGGTATCAGAGATCTAGCTCTAGTATAATCTACGTATCCTTAGCGTAGTATTTGTGTATTGATAAAAAAGAAAATTCAAAGTTCATCCGTATAAAAATTTGCATCAAACGATTCGGCCTCAACAATCATTAAGGAAGCCGTATTGATCATCATCCGTTACACCAACAAAATTCATGGGTAAGCATTCTACCCCTTGAAAACACATCCTAATTGCATACCTTTGCTTTATTTTCTTCGACTACCTACCCTACATCATTCTACATCTTTAACTCCTTCTTTCTACCCGTTAATCATCCAAAATTACACCAAAATTTATGCATAAATAGACCCCAAAATTCAGACATACCTGAAATCACCCAAAATAGTCCCGTACTTACATCTTTTAGTTTTTTCTTTCACTAATAGCTTTGATTATCTAGTTTGATTTGTAATTCTCTCAGAGTAGTAAGAGTTTAGCTCAATGAAGAACTAGAAAATAAATTCTTTGTGTGTGCTTAATTATGAGTGCATTAAAGAGTTTCTAATTAATTGAGAGAAACACGTGAGGGTGTGTTAGAATAGGAAATTTTTTCTTTTAATTTCTGTTTCAGATTTATATCATAAATATAAAGGAGAAGCTTACATTGGATGCAATACAAACAATGTTGCAAAAGATATTAGCTCAATAAGAATATATGAGGAGTGACAATCAAAAGGTCCATGAACGATTGGAAAGGTCGGAGATAGGTGCCCCTATTCAAGTAAAGGAGACCCAACGCATTCTCTTCACTAACATAAAAGAGGAGGAAGCCGAAGAAGGATCGACACATGCCGATAAGGGTAAGACCAAAGATGGCAATTTGGGATCAATCAAGATGAAGATTTCAGCTTTCTAAGAGAAGAGTGATCCGGAGGCGTACTTGGAGTGGAAAAAGAAGGTTGAAAGGGTGTTTTGAGTTTTTTTCTTATGTTATCAAATACAAACAAGGTAAGGAAAACATTATGGCTGCATTATATGTTTGCAAGCTAAATCTAAAGTGCATCCGCATGGTTTGTATACACCATTGTCTGTTCCATAATTACCTTGGGTAGATATATCTATGGATTTTATAATTGGACTACCTATGACTAGGCGTGGTAATGATAGCATATATGTGGTTGTTAATAGGTTTTCTAAGATGACACATTTTATTCTATATCATAAAACTGATGATGCATTAAATATTGCTGATTTGTTCTTTAAGAATATAGTGCATTTGCATAGTATACCTGAAAATATTATGGGTGATAGGGATACTAAGTTTTTGTCCTACTTTTGAAAGACTTTATGGGCAAAATTAGGAACTAAGTTATTGTTCAGTACTGCATATCATCCACAAATCGATGGTCAAACCGAAGTTGTGAATAGAACCTTAGGACAACTCATGCGTGCTATAATTAAGAAGAATGTGAAATCATAGGATGAGATTTTGACTCATGTAGAATTTGCATATAATAGGGCTATGCATTCATCTACACATTATTCACCTTTTGAAAATTGTGTATGATTTTAATCCTTTAATACCATTGGATCTATCACCTTTGCCTATGAGTGAACAAGTTAATTTAGATAGTGTTCGAAAGGCAGATTTTATGCGCAATTTACATGACAAAGTAAGGCAAAATATTAAAAGGTGAAATCAATAAGTGGTGAATCAAAGGAACAAAGGACACAAGCAATTGATTTTTGAGCCTAAAGATTGGGTTTGGTTGCATTTGCATAATGAGAGGTTTTCTACTTAAAGAAAATCTAAGCTACATCCTAGAGTAGATGGACCATTTCAAATTGTGGCAAGGTTCAATGATAATGCCTATAAATTAGTATAATATTTTTGCAACCTTTAATGTATCTAACCTTCTTTCTATTGATTTTAAAGGTGAAGATTCGAGGGCGAACCCTTTCGAGGAAGGGGGAAGTGATGCATATGGACATATGGACACGAGATCCAATTCAAATCCTGTAAATTATAATTGTAGACCAATCTTAAGATCCTGAGCTAAAAGGATGAAAGATGCTGCTAAAGAACTTGTGCAAAGGAGTCTCGAGCATAAGGAACAAAAAGAAGATGATTTGGAGGAAACTAAGTTAATCAATTTATTTAGTTATGATCAAGCCGATACACACCCATGTGTGTTTTTGAATGGTTGTGTTGAACGTTTGTGAATTATCCCAAGATAAACATGGGTCCTTATACGCCCATGTCCAAGGTTGTGTTGTTATACACACCCGTGCTTATTTCTGAAGCATCATCTAGCATGATATATGGTTAGATGACATGCTTGTATAGAAAGTCGTGTAGCTGTCAGGTTTCTGAAGAGACATCGAAACACATCCGTGTATGATCAAGGCCAGACCATTTTCCAAGCTGTGTTACATCGACACACACTCGTGTTGGAGTCTGCCAATTTGCTAAAAAATTTCGTAGCTCATAACACGCCCGTGTCTTGATGACCAGTTTTTGGCTAATTGGGATTTTCTTTATATTTTTCTTTACTAATTAGAATTTGTGTTTAATTAGGAATATAATTGTTTATTCCTAAAGAGTTGTTTCTTTTAGAATTAATTTAGGTTTGGGATTACAAGTCTATAAATACTTGTATCAACATTATTATTTTCATAAGTTGATTGATATTATTCAAATTCTTAATTGAATTTCCTTGATTTCTTACGAGAGCTATTTTCTGAATTTGCTTCGAGCATGTTGTAATTCAAACCTTGATAATTAGAGGTGGTAGTTGTTAGATAACTAGTATTGCTAATTTTCTTAGTTTATACTAGATAGATCTTTGGGCAACGATTTTAATAGATTGTTACAGATCCTAGTTGTTAGATAACTAACGGGACGTATCAACCGTAAGTACTTCACACACCTCTTTTCTATACTGCTCCTGAGTATTTATATAATACCCGCCCTTTAGCATACATATTTATAATGTATGTATTACATTTTATGCATAATAGATAATGGACTTTATTTAAGTTTTAGATTGTGCATGAGTTGTAGAGAGGGACTAAATTGTAAAGGAAGTTTGGAGTAGATTGTCATAATAAAAAGTTATGGGCTATTGTGAATTAATTCTATTTCATTAAGGAGTTTAATGGATATTATGGTGATATATTACGATAAATATCTATATTATTATTTGATATTATTGTTAGTGTATTTTGGGATAATTATGCATTTAATTAGAAGAGACTTTAAGAGGGGAAAATGGTGAGTTTTGATTGGTTAGTGTATATGTGTGTGTATATATATGTTTGTGGTATAGAGATTGTAGAGAAGGGAGAAGAGAAGAAGAGAGTGTTTTCTTGTTAGATTTTTGAGAGGTTTTGGATCTTGTTCAAATGATCAAACAATTGCTTTGGGAAGCATTAGAAGGTCTTATATTCATTGGAATCCTAATTGGTAAGTTCTAATTGTGTTTTTAATTGATTGAAGTTGAGTTTTCTTGGTTGCAAATTTCGGGTCCTGTGTTCCTCTATTTTCAGTCCTAGTATTTTTTCCATAACTTTGGTTATAGAGCTTTGATTTGAGCATAGTTGGATTTCCTAGAAACTTTAGAGAGTCTTCTGTAACTTTTATATTTTGAGCTTGGACTGAATCTATTGTTAGGATGGTCTAATAGAACCAGACATTTTGTTTCTCACTCTGTTTTCTTTGTATGACTTTTTAGTATTCAAAAATGCATAAATAATTCTATACATGTCCAAATTAGGTAATTCCAATTGGAAATGAAAGTAGACACATAATACTAGCTCCTATACTAAAATCATGATCATAGGGTTTGTGTGCATGATATTTGGACATATCAAATTTGAGGTGACAGATTATACAAATTAAGCTTAAGTGCCCATATGATGTGTTGAATGTATGTTTAATAAGTGGATATGTGTAGGAACCACAAAATGATAATGTGTGGTTATATGTTAGCTATGGATAATTAAACAAGAACTTAGTAAAGATTTGCATGAATAATTAAAATCCACTATAATGATACTTAGGACAGAGTTACAAGCGGGGTGATAGCAACTGTGAATGGTACTTTTATTTATTTATTAAGTTGACAAAGAGATGTTGAACAATTTACATAATACATAGTTGTATATTATGTCAAATTAAATGAATTATGTTAAGGTTTCAGGACCAGAAACAGAATATGTGCATAATTGCTATATTAGACAGTCATGAAATTATGATCTCATGGAGCGAATCTCTCATGTTATGATTCCAAATTAGCTAATATGATGTAATCATTGAAGATTTGAAGATTATTATTTATGTTAATGAATATCAAGAGATTGAAGTATATACTTATCAGAAGGTGTTGAATTGGGACTATAGTGTGGTATGAAGTCTTATAATTATTGGCTGATAATGAAAAGAATCATAGAAGAGGTTATTATATGAAAGCAAAGTGTCAAGCTCTACTGAGCAATTGTGCTTGTCACCCGTACCAAAGTGGAGATGGCAAGGAATAATGTTGAATATTATGTTTATGTTATTGTATACATTTGGACATATGATGTTATAAAGTGTAAAATGGCATAAAGTATTATCATTTAGTATGCTGGACAGAGATTCGAGTCGAATAATTGAAACGTATAATATAGAAATTGAAAGATATCATGAGAGCTTAGGCAATAAGGATAAAGAGGAATTAAGTTCAAAAAGTATTGTTATACGGTGAGTGGTTAATTTGAAGGACGAAATTATTTTTAAGGAGGGAAGAAATGTAACACCCGCCCTCTAGCATACGTATTTATGACGTATGTATTACATTTTATGCATAATAGATAGTGGACTTCATTTAAGTTTAAGATTGTACATGAGTTGTAGAGAGGGACTAAATTGTAATGGAAGTTTAGAGTATATTGTTATAATAGAAAGTTATGGGCTATTGTGAATTAATTCCATTTCATTAAGGAGTTTAATGGATATTATGGTGATATATTATGATAAATATCTATATTATTATTTGATATTATTGTTAGTGTATTTTGGGATAATTATGCATTTAATTAGAGGAGACTTTAAGAGGGGCAAATGGTAAGTTTTGATTAGTTAGTGTATATATATGTGTATATGTGTGTTTGTGGTGTAGAGATTGAAGAGAAGGGAGAAGAGAAGAAGAAAGTGTTTTCTTGTTAGATTTTTTAGAGGTTTTGGATCTTGCTCAAATGATCAAACAATTACTCTGGGAAGCATTAGAAGGTCTTATATTCATTGGAGTCCTAATTGGTAAGTTCTAATTTTGTTTTTGATTGATTGAAGTTGAGTTTTCTTGGTTGCAAATTTCGGGTCCTGTTTTCCTCTATTTTTAGTCCTAGTGTTTTTTCTATAACTTTGGTTATAGAGCTCTGATTTAAGCATGGTTAGATTTTCTGAAAACTTATGAGAGTCCTCTATAACTTTTATGTTTTAAGCTTGGACTGAAGCTATTGTTAGGATGGTTTAATAGAACTAGACATTTTGTTGCTCACTCTATTTTCCCTGTATGACCTATTAGTATTCAAAAATGCATAAATAATTCTATACATATCGAAATTGGGTAATTCTAATTGGAAATAAAAGTAGACAAATAATACTGGCTCCTGTACTAAAATCATGATCATAGGGTTTGTGTACATGATATTTGGACATATCAAATTTGAGATAATAGATTATACAAGTTAAGCTTAAGTGCCTATATGATGTGTTAAATGCGTGTTTGATAAGTGGATATGTGTAGGAACCACAAGAGGCAAGGAGAAGGCAACCAACTAAAAAAACTCTTATTATTTAAAGTTATAAAGCACTTGGGGTAAATAGTTATTGATATATATTGAATATGATGTAATGAGATGTTCATATTGTTTATGGAATATTAATCTTATTTTAGTAATTGATAAATTAAGAATTGTGTGTGAACAATAATGCTTATGTGACATACCAAGTGAATATATTGTGGACTTGGTATTGCATATGTATCACCATTGATAAAAAATTCATATGGATGTTATAAACTCATATTGATAATGAAGGAAATATGTGAACCTTACTTGTTTATCATCTTTGGGTGATTGAGATTGAGAAAATGAGTATCTTGGATGATTTATGAATATTGAGTTGTGATATGGAAGGTGATTAATATTTACATGCAAGAGTGAGGTTGATGAATTTGTTGTAAGATAAATGATTGAATATAGTAACATGAAATGATATGGTATTGAATTTATAGCTGTAAGTGTGTATGTGTTATGAATTTAAATTGGTCCATTGGATATAAGGGATGTTATATTTATGAGTAAATTTGGACATGATGTGTGATGAAAACGACTATGTTGATTGTTTGATTGGCTAAGTGACTGTCGACTATGTAAAGTATGATAAGAATGTCGATTGGCTATGTGACCATCGACAATGTGAAATGTTGAGTATATCATTGGCTTTGTGACCATCGACTATGAGAAATATGATTACGTCAATTGGCTTTATGACCATCGACTATGAGAATGTGATTACGTCAATTGGCTTTGTGTCCATCGACCATGAGAAATGTGATTATGTCGATTGGCTTTGTGACCATCGACTATATAAAATGTAATTATAGTTGTTGACTATGTTTAGTTTGTGTACGCCATTTACTATGGCAAGAATGATATATATATATATATATATATGTTGTTTATAAGAATATTGAATGGTTGAGTGAAAATGTGTTGTAGTGAATTGTGAATGGCTATTGAAATGTGAATAAGGGCTATATATGTTGAATGGTGCAAACCACTTGATGTGGTATGGATTGACATGGATTATTATGAAAATGGTAACTTAAGATTTAGTATGTTGATTGGAATTAATGTAAAATGAGATATGGTTGTAAATATATATATATATATATATATGTACATGTGGATACTAAATGGAATGGTTGAGGATTAATTGGAATATTGTGATTTATTGTATATGTTGCACCAACAATTGGGTTTTGGTGTTTGTGTATCTTTTTATAGTATTTTGGATGTTGCACAGATTTGTGAACACGGCCATGTGGTTTCAGTACACAGCCGTGCATATGCAGGATTTGAATTCAGAACTTATTGTACGACCGTGTGCATTCTATAAGAAAAATATAGCAATTAGGCATGCCTATATGTCCTTTTAGCACAGCCGTGTGTATCTAGGGAGAAAAATTCTGGATTCAGGCATGGCCGTATGCCATTGTGGCACGGCCATATATGATCAGGGGGAGAAATCTAAGCCTCGGGCACGACTGTGCGAGCTCAGTGTGCTAAGTTTAGAATTCAGGCACGATTGTGCGCAACTTGTTAAAAGAATTTCTTATAGTTATTGTGTAGCAAGTTTTATATATTTTCCTTAATTAGTTCTTGAGGAGTATTATATGGATTATTATATTGATAATTGCTTATTGAGTCGCAAGCTCATTCCTTTGCAATTATGTATTTTCAGGACATAGGTAGATTGAATTAAGGTGGCTATGAATTAGAAAGCTTGGTTGGGTCAGAGGCAAGCTTGGTATAGACACTTTCATCCTTATTAACACATGGCATAGCATCTTGGCATTATGTAATTAAACAATGAGTATACTTTTGAGTATATGTATATACATATCGAATATAAAAATTTTTCTTATACCACATATTTGATTAATATTGGGGACACGTGTATGTGGTATTTGAGGGTGCTACCATTTATGTTAAAGAAAATTAATAATTTTTGAAAGTTGATTACTTGACCTGAAGCTTTTTCATACATATACAATATGTTTTGAACTTCCAATGCTTTATTGAACATAACTCTAAAGAAGAGGTAGCTATCATTGGTAAAATATAAATGGATGACTGATGGAACTGATCTTACTAATTTACAACCATAAGGACTCCCTTGAGCTTCTCTTCTCTTAATGAGCAATAAAATACCTCAGCATAGAGAAAAAATAAGTACGATGATAAAAGATCATTTTACTGAAGGAAAGTATGTGTAAAGGAACAATGAAAATGCGGAATTTAAAATTTTTCATTGCATACAACATTTGCATTAAACATAATACACTTCCATACCCATAGATCATATCACATGCACTCTTACATAGCTAAATATGCATCAAGGAAAACATGGCATCATCAAATCAACTAAGACATGTTGGTAAAACCAAGACCTAGTAACTAAAGGATTTAGTAACACTTACATAACTCCTTAGTTATTAGCACGATCGGCAAGCTTTGGTTGGTGTTGATCTACAAGCTCCAAGCTCCCCAAATGTGAAGCCTCTAGCTTGATACACATGGGTTGGCAAAGAAGACTTCCAAGGATGGTATTGCTCTTTCCTCAAGCCTCTCCTCTTGGACCCAAGGTGCTTGCAAGAACTTTACCAAGCTTGGATGTATGGGATAAAGCCTTCAATGGATGATGGACTAGAAGTAGAAAGCACACAACACTTGTGTATTGTTTGATATCTCTTTTGCTTGATATCAAAAACTCTCTAACTTGTGCAAAATGAAGTTTTGACTTAACTCTCTCTACAAACTCCATTAACTATATCAATAACCAATTTGATAATAGTTTGTGTGTTGAGTGTCTCACACCCAAGTCACATGCATAAGGAGTGAGAGAGTTATCTCTACACTCTCCACTAACTCAAATAAAGCCAATATTATTTTATTAGTTACAACTTGAGTGTCTTACACTCAAGTCACATGCAATGCTATAGTTTGAGTGTCTCACACTCAAGCTATATGCATGGCTTGGCTTTATGGTGAGTGGGAGGTGTTTGGAAACTTGGATAACCTTAGCCTTGATATCCATTAACTCTTAATAGATGTGGGCTAAGGCTATGGGCTCATGGGCTTCTCTACATATTTAAAGAAGGCCCACCCATACCTATCCAACAAATGGGTTCATTTAAAACTCTTTTAAATGAAGCCCATGCACGAGTCCATTTATAAATGAGCTAGGTCCATCTCATGGGCCATATTGAACATGTGGGCTTATTTAAACTCTTTAAATAAAGCCCAAGCTAAAGTCCATAATTATACTAGGTCCATCTCATGGGCCCATTTTGAAAACCATTAGAAGGCATATATTAATTTAGCCCTTGAACTTAATATCTCATATTAAATCAATTCCAAATTAATATTTATTCAATTGCTATTATGTCCCAATCTTTGAATTTAGATTTTGGGATTTGTTAGATCCCCGCATACGCGCAACTCCAATTCAATTAATTTAATTAATTA
>CATIWO010353451.1:0-12569 GCA_949673435.1 Macaranga tanarius | reverse complement strand
TAAACCCTTCAATAGTTTATTAGATAGAGGAGGGTGAGGAGCAGGCATGTGGGTAAAGACGGACAGGGCATAATTGAGGCTGGAGATGGAAGAAGAAGAAGAAGAATAAAGAATGAGCTTGAGGAAAACAAAAAGGGAAATATTTGAGCAAAGAATTTGGGCATGTACTTGCTTGAGGCAGTGGAGATAAGTAGAAGAAGAGGAGGAAGAAAGAAAAGGGAGCAAAGCGGGGTTAATGGTGGTTGAATTGAGAGGGAGAGGGACAATGGGTACAGTGATTGTTGATAGATGGTAGTGACGCGCTTCTTAGCAATTAAAATTATGTTCTGCGCCACATGTGCATGCAGTGATTTATAAGATAGGTTTTAAGCGAGTTGAAGGGTTTAAATGGCAAACATGTAAGTATAAGTGTCAAAATGGTAAAACCTGCCAAGTTCAGGGGGCTCCGTATGTATTAAGCCATGTAAAAATAAATAATAGTTTAAGGACCCAATGTATATATGAATGGGAAATGACCTATCATATTAAAGCTAGCAGGTGGAATTTACCTCCTTCAAATTGGAATAAATTGCAAGATTATACACGTGTTTTTTTTAGTCAAGATGAATATTGCATTCATTCAGGAAATTCATACAATTCACAACAGGTAGCTGCACGCTAACCCATCTGAATCCATAAATACCTTAAAAGCTAGGCTTCAAAGGAGAATAGAAACAGGCAAACAACTACAAATCCCTTCCACCTTAGGGTTTTCCATGATGGATACCATATATAGTCAGAGCATTAAAGTAGGACTATGGATGGAATAAGATTTACCAGAAATAAACCTAACTTAAAAAACCTACAAACTACTACAAGCTAGAAAAAATACCAGGAAAAGAGAGCGAATACAGAGTCAAGGATGTTACTCCTCCTACTAGAGGAGAAAATAATAAAGCTGACTCTTACAAAAACTAAAAAACAAAAAGAAAGTACATCCATATTCTGGAAACCTAGTAATAGAATTTGTATCTCTGTTGATCTCTGGCATGAGGTCCAGGTGCTCGACCAGCTGCTGAATTGTACCCTTCTCATCTGTAGGTTGGGCTTCGACTGTGAGATTGACATCAGTAGACTTGGACTTGTTATGTATGTACTCTATGAGCTTTCTTTTTATTGGAGGCCCGTCAACATTGTCTTCAGCTGAGGTAGGGATTGGTGACTTCATTGGTGCTTGTGTAGAGAGGTCATCATTTCCTGATAACAGCAGAGGCGTGAAGCATGACTGGCCTGCCGACATTGAGCCATCCACGGCACCTGAGAAGGAGTGGCTCGATGGCCTCCATGGTAGTTGGCTGGATGCACGAGCATTGCCATGTGTGTTGTTCACTTGCATCTTGGTGAGGGGATCGGGAATCGCAACGGGAACTAGGTTATGGTAGGGATGAGTAAGGCTACTGCTAGTGACCATTCTTAGAGGTAGAGCTCTGAACCAGGGGCCAAAGGTCTTGAGGCTCTGTACCTGTTCATTGATTTCTTCTTCTAGTGTTAATCGGTTGTAAGCCTGGGTTCCATAGTCAAGATACCCACACAGGTTGCACATGTTTTGCAATTTATCGTACCGAAATAAAACTAAGGTGATTAAAAGTGTTGTTGTTAGTTGGGCAGTTTAGGTTGGTGATAGAGTATTGTGTGTTTTCGTGTGACTGGGTGAGGCCATTTGCTATGGTTTAGGCTGATGAGTTCTGGTGTGTGAGGGAGAAAGGAATGGTGAAGTGGGGGGAAAAAAGGAAAGCCAGAGGTTTTGGATATGGGTATGCTTGTGGAGTGGGTGGTGTAGAGGAAAACGAAGCTATGGAAGCTATAGAGAAAGCTATGGAAGCTATGGAGAAAGCTATGGAGGAAAACAAAGTTGTGGAAGCTATTTTAAAAGCTATGCAAGACTATACATGTGTTAAACATTTATTATAAGATAAAAATAATTTATCATTTTGAATTCTTTGCACATTTACATGCATCCTACACAATTTACACAATATTTAGTAGAATATAAAATAATAGTAAAAGGGGTGAATCACAAAAAAAGGTATATCTGAATAGGAAATGACCTATCATATTAAAGCTAGCAGGTGGAATTTACCTCCTTCAAATTTTTTTTTGGCCAATAAACTATTGTATTCCAAAAGAAAAGGAAACAACAGCAAATTCAGACAGAACTACTACTAAAGTAGAGAGTCCTGTAAATGAATGCAGTTTAAAGAATGTAATGCCCTTCAGTTTAAAGAATGCAAGAGCTACATATTAGAGATTCATGAACTTCATTTTCAAAGATGACATAGAAAAAACATTCGAAGTATATGTGGATGACCTAATCGTCAAGAGCAAAAACTTAGAGAGTCAGGCCTATGATCTGGAATAATTATTTCATACCTTTGATTATTATAAAGTAAAATTAAATCCAGATAAATGTATTTTTAGTGTTAAAGCAGGGAAATTTCTGGGATTTATAATCTCACAGAGGGGAATAGAAGCAAACCTAGAAAAAATGGAGGCAATCCGTAACATGAAGGCCCCTACAACCTTGAACGAACTATAAAAACTGAATGGACGGATAACGGCCTTGGGAAGATTTATATCGTGTTCAGTAAGAAAATGCCTCCCTTTCTTTCAGGCATTAAAGAATGGCAAAAAGTTTGAATGGACTGCCGATTGTCAATCGGCATTTGAAGACATCAAGAGGTTCTTAACCTCACCTCCCTTGTTAAGCAGACCAGTGTTAGGAGAAGATTTGTATCTGTACTTGTCCATATGTAACGAATCCTTGGCATCTGTCTTGGAATGAGAAAATTAAGGAGAACAGAATCCTATTTACCATGTGAGCAAAGTCCTCAAAGAGCTAGAGATTCGGCACCCGAAGATGGACAAATTAGCATTAGCATTTGTGCACACATCCAAGAAGCTCCGGCATTATTTCCAAGCACATAGGATAGTGGTGCAGACTAATCAACCCCTCAGGAAAGTCTTACAAAGGCCAGAGATGTCAGGTAGACTTATGTAATGGTCAGTTATGCTAGGGGAATATGACATTTCATACAAAGCACGAATAGCAATCAAAGCCCAAGTATTATCTGATTTCGTGCATGAGATGACAGTCTCAGATGTAAATAATGAAGAAAGGAGCGAGTGGCAAATATACATAGACGGAGCTGTAGGAAAACACGGATCCATAGCTGAAATCATCCTAATAGGGCCTGAAAGGGTAAAGATTGAATATACAGTACGGATGGGATACCATGCCACTAATAATGCAGCAGAGTATAAAGCATTGATCATAGGACTAAGATTGGCTAACGAAGTCAAAATAGAGAGTCTCAAGATACTTTATGATTCTCAGCTGGTGGTAAATTAGTAAAAGGGGAACTTCATCACAAAAGACTCGAGTATGGGCAAGTACTCACAGAAAGCTCATGAACTTTTGCAAGGGCTTAAGGAACATGGAGGTCAGTGGAGCCTTATTCAAATTCCTAGAGAGGAAAATGAAGCTGACCTATTGACAAAATCTGCAGCAGAAAATGGCTCCACATTACAAAACATGAAGCTCAAGGAGGTGCTCACCACTCCCACTATTGAAAAGAATGAAATACTAGCCACCTGTGAGATTATTGAATGGATGAAGCCCATAATAGAATACTTAGAATCAGGGATGCTACCTGAGGATAAGAAAGAAGCCTGAAAAATCTGAATAAAAGCGGCATAATATTCTTTACAAGAGGGACACTTGTACCGAAAGTCATTTAGCTATCCGTGGAGTAAATGTATATCTCTTGATGAAGGAAATTATGTCCTTAGGGAAATACATAAAGGTATATATGGAGCCCATGTAGCCCAAGCAACTTTGGTTAATAAGGCTCTTTTGCAGGGGTATTATTGGCCTACCATGTCGCAGGATGCCTAAAGGCTTGTACAACAGTATGATCCTATATCAGAAAGACTCTCAGCTATCACACTTGCCGGATCACATCCAAAGTCCTATAGGAAGTCCATGGCCTTTTGCTCTATAGGGAATGGAAATACTTGGACCTTTTCCACTAGCGTCAGGACAAAGGAAGTTCCTTATTATAGCCATAGATCATTTTATTAAGTGGATCGAGGTAGAAGCCGTTCCTATAATAACGGAGGCCAGAATTCATAATTTCTTTTAGAAAGAGGTGGTATGTAGATTTGGCATTCCCCATACTCTTATCATAAATAATGAAAAGCAATTCGATAATGAAAAGTTCAAACAGTTTTGCTCAGATTTTTGTATAAAACTACGATTCACTTCGCTAGCTCATCCACAAACCAACGATAAAATGGAGGTAACTAATCGAATTATTTTGCAGGGGACCAAGAAATGCCTAGGTGATAAAAAAGGTGATTTGGCGGATGAATTGTATAATGTCATTTAGACATACCGAACAACCCTAAAAAGTTCGACAAGAAAATTGCCTTTTCGATTGGCATACAGAATGGACTCTGTAATCCCGGTTGAAATTGGATCTCCATCTTTAAGGGTTTCTAGGAACTTCGAGAACTTAAAAAATGAATGCAATTCCCAGTTTTCCCTAGATATGTTGGAAGAACGAAGGGAGTAAGCATCAGTGTTAGCAAAAGCAAGGCGCCAGCAAGTACCTTAGTATCATAATAATCGAGTACAACCTCAAACATTCAATATAGGAGATCTAGTCCTATGAAAGGCCAAGATTGGAAAAGGAAATGCTAGCACATGAAGGTTGGGACCGAATTAGGAAGGCCCATATAAAGTTGTTGAAACAACTACTAAAGGAGCCTATAGGCTTCAAAACATGAATGGAAAGGGTATTCCTAGATACTAGAATATTGAAAGCTTAAGAAAATATTACCAGTAAGATAGGTATAATCAGGCTACGAGCTTATGACTTGTAATGTCATTCAGAAGCTCTAAGAGAGCATTAGTGTTGTGTTACACTTCTATTCAATAAAAGCTCCAAGAGAGCACTAGTGTTGTGTTACACTTCTATTCAATAAAAGCTCTAAGAGAGCACTAGCGTTATATTACACTTCTAAAAAGCTCTAAGAGAGCATTAATGCAGTAATGAACTCTCATATAAAGCTTTAAGACAGTTCTAATGCCACAGTACACTTATGTTTAAAATAAAGCTTCATGAAAGCACTTGATGTACACTATCCTTCACAAATAAAACTCAAACAGATTTGAGTACTTAAAACTGAACACAGGAAAAATTAACAACACTTATTAATGTTCGAATAAAAGATCGCACTTACAAATACAAGGATTTATATAACATCCATACAACAAGATTTTGGAGGAAATATCTTTTTATTAATAATTGAAGTTTGATTATAAAAAGTTCATCAAAATCTTTCAAAAGAATAGTTAATCTTCTCTCTGAGAAGGAAGAGCAAGCACGGCATCATCAAAAGGCACAGCCGATCCCTCAACTTTGGAAGATGGGGGTACAGAAGATCCATCAACGGGAGGAACATGAGCTGTTGATTGGCTAACTGAGGTAGTTCGTTCTCTTTTCATGATTTCATCGAGGTCTCGAAGAGTAATTTTGTTAATTGGAGTGAAGTCAAGATCAGGATGCTACATTGTTAAGATTCGTTGAGTCTCAATTTTCAATGCTTGAACAAAGCTTGTCGTGAATTCTTAAAATTATTTTTTATCACTCTGACGATTAGCAAAGAGTTGCCAATTTTCTTTCTCTAAATCAGCAACCCTCTTATTCAAATCAAGCACCGAAGTCTGTAGCCCTTCGTTTTCTTTCTTTTCCAGCTCCAAACTTAATAAAGCACTGGCTTTTTCAGCTCGAAGTGTATCGAACGCTTCCTTTATTGAACGCAACTCACTTTCTTGTTCAATTTTGAGTTCGTTGATTTTTAGATCTCTTAAATTGCACTCGCTCTTATGAATATAGCAAACATTGTCTATTTTCAAAAGTCCTTGAGCAATCTAAAAAAAAGGAAGAAAAGAAAGTGAAAGTGAGAAATTTTTAGATGAAGAAATGGATTTGCAAGATAAAAATACCTCAAAAAGACTTAAAAACATCCGACTTCAGAGTTCGGCCTCATCCATGACATCCCATTTAGCCATGTCACTCTTTAATCTAAGGCATTCAGATAGATGATCATGAATAGCTGAGGAGTTGATACTGGAGTGCTTAACCTTTTTCTCCAACCAAGGAATGGGGTTGGGACATCCCTCTAACCTCGGCCTTTTAATAAAAATCTCACCTCTCTCCGTCACAGGTTCGTATATATCATCTGAACCCCTAGGTCTTTTACCTTTCTATTTTTCAGTTGGTTCATTGTCTTTTTCCTTGGGAGAGGATTCCACTTTATAATCTTCAATGCGTAAAGCATGAGCATTTATATCTTTAGCTGCCGAAGTTTCATCTATATAATCACAAAGTCCCTCTATAAAATCATCAAGTAAATTAGCCATCTATAAAAAGGAAAAAGTTTGAGTTAAAAAAATACCTTCAGATTTAGGAATACCACCTTTCACTTCATAGAGACCAGCATCCTTAGGATGCCCATGTCTATATATGAATCTCTCAACATAAAAATATGCGGAAGCTCCCACAGTATTACACTAAGTGAGGAGTTCGTGAAGAAAAGAAGATCATCTTTGATGTATACAGTAGATCATTTAATATGAGTGGCTTCGTCCGCCCATATGGTAGGGATATTTTGAAAGTCTGTTTCATGCTCAATGATAGAAAACTGATTTCTTCAGGATCGGTTAATATCAGCTAGTTTCCCTAACATGCTAAAATTGGCTACAACAGAAAGAGAAAAGGTGACATCACCCTTTTATTTATTAGGTTAAAAAAGTATCTATGCATAAAGATTGAGGGTTCATGGCCTCGCGAATGGATTAGCTCACAAAAGGCTGTAAAGAATCGATAGCCATTTGGATGAAGTTGGCCAAGGGCTATCGCGTAGGCTTGGAAAATTAGTTTTATCAATGGGTCAAGGGGAAACCTAAGACCACCCTCTAATTGGTCCATATAGATAACTAGCCTAGTATTTTTTTCCTTTTTTGTTAGGGTTTTGGTGGGCTCTAAAACCATCTCGAGCCTAGAATAATTTAAAAGCGATAGGAATTTTAAATGCTGCCCTAATCTGGCGAATCAATCCCTTAGAAATCTATGGAGGAAATTCAGAAGCATCTAGTGGCTGTCTAGGGGCCATTTCTTAAATACTCTATGTAAATATAATTGAAATATCAAAATAGTAAAAAGGAGAAGAGGAGAATTAACCTCGGTTTTGGGCAAGGAACACTGCTGACTCCTACCGCTAGTGTGTTAACAGCAGAAAGCAAAAATGAAATCCAAAAAAGAAAATCAAAGTGGGATGGATAGTGATAGCAGATAAATATATAGCCAAAAGGAATATTTTCTTGTTCCTTAAATCCCCTTAATAATGATGAACTTTTATCTCAAGCAGAACAAAGGGCACGCTTGGAATAAGTAAAAATGAATCGATGCTTTGGGAAGTGAAATGAAGCGGGAGGTACTGAAAGGTCTTATCAGTTTTTGAAAATTGAAGCAATGGCTGATAAAAAGTCATATCTATTATCGAGGATTTGAAGACACGTGGATGAAGTCATAATAGGTATTTCAGGTATGAACCTTCAATCGAAACTATCAATTGATTACACGAATGTTTGGTAGGAGTTTATAAGAATGTTGGAGTATTAAATAAGATGTCAAATGAAGTATTGGTCACTCGTAAGTACTGAACGAACCTTTGATGATCAGTATTTACTCAAAAAAATTGAATGAGTAGTTAGAAGTCCGCAAAATAATTTATGACTCCTGAAGAATGAGTGCTTTAACAATCGTAGCTTTGGGTTAGGAAATGTTTCAAGTAAAGAGTTATAATTTTGTCGAATATAAATATTCGATACTATGGAGGGGACATCTGATAGTTTCAGAATTGGCTCAAGCCCATAATGAGTCTTAATTAGGAATTTTACCCCTAAAGATAATCCATATTTAACAAGGATAAGGATCAATTACAGAATAAGAAGTATCAAAAGAGTCCTAATTAGCATAAGACTAGGTATGTCTCTTATGCCTATATAAAGGCTTATGTTTCTTTTATATCGAGGATTTTAAATAAACTCTTCTAACTTTGGCATCGGAGACCCTGTGGATCGAAGATCCCAGGTTCACCATAGGGTTTTTCTCTTGTGCTTGCAGGTATTGAATGGTGAACTTCATAAAAAACCATGTGTTTATTAACATCAAATTTTATTTTTATTCACTCTTCATATTACAATTCAAATATTCAATGAAAGAACTCCTCATATTTCCTAACATAGCATATCTTTTCTCTCCCTTTTTAATCTTATAATCTAGTCATTGTTTAAGTTGATTATTTTTAATTTCAAGTTGTTATAACTTCTTTTAAAGTTATTGAATCATTGAAGTTGTGTATGAAGTAGCGATAATATGTCTTAGATGAAATCCTAAAACTTTGACACATTTAAGTTTAGTCATTAACACTTCATCACATGTTTGATCATCACTAATCCTTGCACATTTCATAATTTATTTCTTGACAATTCTTTCTTTTGATTCTATATAGTTAAAAATAATCATTCAATAATCCAATTTATTAGAACTTAAAATTTAAGTATTCACTAATATTCAATTATTTACATAATATACCCCTACTTGGGAAGATATCTATCCTTTCCTTTTACTAAAATGTGTGTGCTTATTAATGATATATGCTCACATTATTGGCCATCATTTTGTTTCTTAATTTGTTATAAGAATACCAAGTAATACAAAATAATACAACAAAACTAAATGCAGAGTAGAATAAAAAAATTTAGTAGTTCATGTTAGGTTCCGGGTTACATACACGCAGCGGAAACAAAACTTTTGACCCTAAGAACCCCCACTAAGATCCAAATAGTTCAGATTAAATCAATTTAATCGGGTATAGAATCTTACTAAGATGACTTCAAAGGCAAGATTGTAGGAAGGAGGAGAGGAGGTTCACTCCGGTGACACCCTACCTCGAGCTTTTTATTTTCTTCTTCCGAATTACAGACGCTACTATAGAGCACCGTCCTCTACTAGTATCCACATGAACACAACACCCTAAAATGATGTTGGTGTTCTAGCACCTTTCTCTCAATTTGTCTCTCTGTGTTTCTTTCTCAAAGAACGTATATTTATGAATGATAAATGTGCAGATAACTCTAATTCTATATATGATATATATATATATATATAACTATATATATATCCATATCAATTAGGGTTTGGAGAGTCCTACTCAAATACCAAAACTATTTTGGTTTATTATCCTTTATATATATATATATATATATATATATATATATATATCCAGAGAGGGGACAGGATCAAGAACATGATAGTTTTGAAAAGAAGAATGCAGAAGAGATGAAGATTTATGCTTTATGCTGTCACTAAGGCCAGATAAGGCACTCACCATTCCTACCAAAAGGATATCCTGTTAGTAGAGGCATTAACAACCTTATCTAGCACACTCAACAGGACCGCCCAAGGCTCGAACCGCAGAGGCCCATCAGGGACCAAATCCTCATACGCCTCACTCGCATAAATCCCTTCCTCCCCCGTGGATCTAACCTTGGTTGGCTCTTATACCAACTAAGGCCAGATAATGTGCTCACCATTCCTACCAAAAGGATATCCTGTTAGTAGAGGCACTAACAACCTTATTTAGCACACTCAACTGGACCGCCCAAGGCCCGAACCGCAGAGGCCCATCAGGGACCAGATCCTCATGCGCCTCACTCGCATAAATCCCTTCCCATAGAGGGGACAAGATCAAGAACAAGATAGTTTTAAAAAGAAGAATGCAGAAGAGATGAAGATTTATGCTTTATGTTGTCCTACCTTATGTTTTGTTAAACCAACCAGAGCATTTAAAGCCACGAGGCGAGTATCTATATAAGAGGGTAGGTATGTAAACTGTTTGGAGTTTGAACAGTAAAAACAGGTACTGTAAAGATTTGAATCCCTTTTGTATCTAGGGCGCTAGATACCTAGGAGGAGACAGTGTCTCGGTCCTTCTTTGTATCTAAGAATCTGATACTTGGGAGACAAAAGCAGTTACTGTTTAGATTATGCAGATGCAGATGATGAATGATCATAAAGCACCCTACAGAAAAATGACAGTATATAGGATGAATGTAGATGTATGGCCATAAATCACCCTGTCAAGGAAAATAAAAGTAGGAACATTCCAGAGGAATGCTCCAGACAGGAATCGTTCAAACAAAAATGGTATATAATCCTTTGGGAAGCCCCGGTATAGGAATCATATACAGAAAGAAGAGGAAGATTGAGCACAGTATAAAACAATGCAAGTTTTCTGATGTGCAAGATCCTATGAGAGGCAAGCACAGAGCATACTTAATTCAAAACAGAATTAAAAATAAATAAAGTTTGAAGCCAAAATAATACCTTTATAAATTAATTATAAGAAGTACAAATGGCCGACAGTTACAAGTTTGTATAAGTGAAAGGAAACAAAAGGGTTGTCTTACAATCACTTAATATTTTGGTTATAGAAAAAAAAAGAACAAATTTTCTCTAATCTATTTTCTCTCTGTCGAATCTCCTCCCCTTCTTGATAGCAGGAGGGTCTTCTTATAGGCGAGCCTTTGAGTTGGAGCTGGAAGAAGACAGGCTGGCTATCATGATGGTTGAGACTTTTGAGCCTGCAATTGGTGGTAGCAGACTGATTGAGCTTGCACATGGAGTGGGTCCTTTCTTCACATGGGAAGGTAGCTGGAATCACATGGACGAGCTGGAAAAAGCAGGAAAGGGGCAGACAATATAATTTTGAGTTTGTAAAGTTTTTGACTTTTACTCTTTTTTTTTTTACTTTTACTTTTACTTTTACATTTCAAAATGATAAGTAAATAAAAAAGTAAATACAACTAAAACTAAATACAAAATACTAATAATACAGAATATAAAATATATACAATCAAAATCCACTATTGCCAAAATAGTCTACTTCATCATCTTCTAGGTTGATGATAGGCTCAGAAGAGCTTGATGTTGATGAAGATGATGGTAATGAGTCTGGTTTAGTAGATCTTTGTTTGGAAGAAGAAGTTCTATTGTCAAGAATTTATTGAAGAGTCTGGTAGAATTCTTCTTTGATTTGACAACCAGCTATCTTGGGCATTGCGAATGACTTCTGTGCCAGGAAGATTGTAGTTTCTTTGGAGCATGGAAGTAAATCATGCTTGACTAACCAGTTGTTGACCTTTTGCAAGGTGATTTTCTCTTTGAAGAGGAATGAATCCCACCATTTGACTTTATATCGTCTGATCAGGATTGTTTATCCATCTCCCTGCATGTTGTAAGAAAAATACCATACACATACCCAAGGGATGAAGAACTTTGTGCAAAATATGAGAAATGGATTGAATTTCTTTTCATTTGTAGAGGGTTGGTAATATTGTTTGAAGAGGTCAAAGTAGGGTTTGACTTTTGGAATGAGGGTTTTAGGAATGTTTCCAAAGTGGTTCCACCATTGGATCAACCAGAAAGGAAGTTTGGTAGTTTAAAATTCTCTATCAAAAAAGAATAGCCAGGAGTGGGTAGAGCTATCATTTTGGATAAAGAAGGTGTTATACCAGGCCTGTTGATAGTCCTAGTAGTTGAAGAATTGGCAATGGATGTTTCGGGTATACAGGTCTGCAGGGAAAGGTTTAACCTTATGCAATTCAGAACCCTATTCTGTTGGATGAATGATGCGCTGAATTGTGCAAGTTGAATAAGAACTGTTGGATGAATGATGCGCTGAATTGTGCAGGTTGAATAAGAAGGATGAGGTTGTTTTTCATCTTTTTTGAAGTGTTTGAATTTTGCAGAACCAGTAGTTTCCAGAATTAATTGATAAAAACTTTGAGGTTTATTTAAATCCCAATGTTTGAAATACTAATTTTTTGGAAACAGTTTTAAGACTGATCTGGAGGGTTTTAAATCAGCAAAACCATCCTCCAAAGTCAGAATGTTTTGAAATTGTACCTTTTCCAAATATTCTGATTTTGTTCTCAAAACTGGTTGATCTTTCAAAACAATTTGAGAAGAAATCGGTTTGGAAATTATTTGAGATGGGGTTTTCCCAGAAATCACCATCTCTGATTTTTCAAAAACAATTTCTTTACCTTTTCTCGCTCTTTTTGAAGATTGGGCTCTAGTAGAGGTTTGAGTCGAAGCTGTTTGAGTCGAGGGCTGCGAGGCCTACGGCATATTTTGGAGAGCCTGGAAGAGCTCTGGAGACTGGGTCAGCTGTTCAACCCATGTTTGTATTTGGGCCTGCTTATGGACGTCAGCTTCTTATTCTTCTTGGACCATGTCCATCCATGATTTGATGGGTTGGGCTGAAGAAGGTTTGAGAAGTTTTTGAGCCGTGGAATGGGCTAGTGTTTGGGCTTTTTGGGCCAGTGTTTGTTTTGGTGTTTGGGTTTGCTCACCGGTGTTTGCAGGGCCTTTGCCCTTATCTTCCTTCTTCTTTCT
>CATIWO010353420.1:0-11353 GCA_949673435.1 Macaranga tanarius | reverse complement strand
ATACAAAGACAATAACATAAACAACACAAACATAACGTCCAATCATAACTTCTTGAGTCTTCATTGGTGTGGTCCTTGATCATGCGGAGGGAATGAAGGTGGAAAGAAGTTTTGGCTTTGAAATTAGGCCATGAGATTTTGATTTATCATTGTGACATCATGTCGAATCTCATGCGCCAAGGAAGTGAGTTCACCCACATTTGAGTCAATTACACCCACTTGAAGCTCTAATGAATCCATTCGATTCATCACTTTCTCTAGCTCACTTTCTTCTTCTTCTTCTTGCCTTGCTTGTTGTTGAGCACTAATGAGAATAGGCACTCCCATGCGTCCTAATATATTGAATTGTGGATTGATATATATATCTGTGTATATGGTTGGTTGAGAATATGTTGTGATGAAATGTGAACATTGGCATCTATATTATGCAAGCCACTTGATGTGGTATGGTTATATATTATAAGTTATGAGAATGATAAAATATATATGCATAATGATTGATGTGAGGAACGTGAGGTTTACGTGTGATAGTGGAGATTGAGCTGGGCAAAGAGCCTCCACTGTATATGAAACTGAGACTAAGTTGGGCAGAGAGTTTCAGATGTGGCCATTCGTGTAAGAATATAAATGTGTGAGATATGAGACTAAGTTGGGTAAAGGGTCTCAAGAATGGCCACTTTCATATGAAAAATATGAAATATATGAGAAATAAAGCAATGTGTGAGAAATGTGTGATGATTCCGGCCAGATAACTAACTTGCATAAACATGCAATGTTACATAATATATATATATATATGTATGTTGAATGTGGATTGATTGTGATGGTTGGTGAGGTGTTAGTATGGAGTTATATATATACCCCTATGTATGAATTGTTGGTTTGTAGTTTGTTATTATTGATATACTATTGTAAATGGTTGTGAAATGTATTATTAGGTTAAAAACATGGATCGAGACACGGGCGTGTCCTTGACCGTGTAGGTAAATTGAATTAAGACACGACATATCTTAGTAGAGACATGGGCATGTTTAAAGTGGCATTTTTGTCCAGAGAGATACACGGGCAAAGACACGGGCGTGTCCTTAGCTGTGTATATATGTGGAAAATTAGACAGAGAGATGCACGAGTAAAGACACGAGAATGTCCTTGGTCATGTCTACATATGGTATTTTGGACAGTGAGATACACAGTTCAAAATACAGTCGTATTCCAGACCGTATCTCGACTGGAAATTTTATCCAGTAGACTACATGAGGAGAGACACGCCTGTGTAGTCTACTTTTAGTTATTTATATTAAATTGGATTAATTAGTTCTTGAGAAGTTTTAATTACGGTATTATATTATCAATTTCATATTGAGTCGCAAGCTCGTTTCTTTGCAAATTGTATTTTTCAGGCTTAGTTAGATAGAAGCTTGAAGTGTGTTGCGTTGTGAGCTCAGGTGGGTCCAAAGCAAGCTTGGTGTCTACTCCATCCTCATGAGCATTTTCCATCCTCATCATCATAACATGCGAGCATTTTATAATTAAGTTCATGTGTATATTTAACATCTTATAATATAAGTGTTAAGTATTTTCAATGTATTGAACAAAAGTTTTATGTATATATATACCTATCTATTATGAAAATTTTTCGTATATCACGTGTATGTTATATATTGTTCCACGTGTGTGCATCTATTTGAGGGTGCTACAGCAGTTGTCTATTCATCATCCTCACACATTCTCATTTGATGATAACTTGATTTCATATTAATTTTTGAAAATAAACAAGAACCATATAATTCATCCAATATATCATTTAGCCTAGGAACATGATGACTATACTTCACTATGATTTTATTGATGGTACAATAATCAACACACATCCTCTAAGTTCCATCCTTTTTAGGTACTAATAATACAAAAATAACACATGGACTCATACTTCATATATATATATCCTTTCTCTATAAGCTTACTCACTTACTTTTGAATCTTCTTGGTTTCCTCTAGATTGTATCTATACGCAGGTCTATTTGTAATAAAACTCTTAGAATGAAGTCAATTTGATATTTAATGCCTCTTATTGGTAGTAAACGATTAGGAACTTCCTTCGGAATTAAATTCTCATTATCCTACAGAAGATTAATAAGCATTGGATGCTTCATTGTCAAAGCTTCCTTCATATTACTCATTTTAGTATAAGCACTCATTTTTCTTTCACTTATGTCTTGTTGGTTTTCTCTCACCAAATGTTTCCCATTTCTCTTATTTTGCCCACTCAGTTAGTCGCCAATACAGATTCAAGTTCTTCATATTTTTTTATGCACATTTAATCTTCATAAATAGTATTTGGAGATAATAGGTCAAGTTAGTACTTCTTCCTATCTATGATTATAGAGTAATGATTTTTAAACCAATTATGCATCACCCTTCTATCATTTTAGTATAAGCACTCATTTTTCTTTCACTTATGTCTTGTTGGTTTTCTCTCACCAAATGTTTCCCATTTCTCTTATTTTGACAACTCAGTTCATTTTTAACACTTAACTTACCTTTTTCTTTTCTCTCTTAGGCTTCCTTGCCTAAACTAGTCCCCAATACAGATTCAAGTTCTTCATATTTTTTTATGCACATTTAATCTTCATAAATAGTATTTGGAGATAATAGGTCAAGTTAGTACTTCTTCCCATCTATGATTATAGAGTAATGATTTTTAAACCAATTATGCATCACCCTTCTATCATATTGCCATGGTCTCCCTAACAATATGTGCCCAACATATTTAGGTACTATATCATATAAAACCTCATCCTTATATCAACCAATTGAGAAAGAAATCAAAATTTTAACCTCACCATTATCATTCAACCATTGTAACTTGTATGGTTTTGGGTGGTTGGTAGTTGGCAGCTTCAATTTCTCCATTAGCAAAGTGCTTGCTATAACTGTACAAATTCCATTATCAATAATCATATCACACTACTATAAGAATAGGGGCAAAAGATAGATGAATTTTAGCAACAACAAAAAGAGATTAGACAAAAAACATGTCAATATTGATGAATTTAGCAAACTATCTCCAAAAAGTGGCAGGGGTTTGGTGCCAAGGACATAAGCACTGATTAGCGATGGTTATTCTATCGTTAATTAATTTTGGGCACAAAATTTCTAAAAATTAGCGACAAATTCATGATAGATTAATCCATTACTAATTTTTAGGGCAAAAATGCAGCCCTCCTTCATTTTTAATAGAAAAGAAAAGAAAGAAAAAGCATCTGAAACTCTGTCAGTCCTACTGATGCCATGCAATCATCACTGCTACTCCAGATGTCGTCCTCCTACTGATCCAACACCACCATTCTCGTCGACCGCCTTGCCAACCTTACTTGTCCCTTTCTTGCCGCGCTTCACCCCTACTCCATCACCTTTTTTATTCTCACCACTACCTCCTATCTCCCTATCGTCGTCGTTCATCACACACACACACACATATATATATATACACATAAACACACACATACATATTAGGGTGATCGACCTATTTTTTGAGGGATAGCTGATGTGGGTTAAATATAATACCTTAGTCTCTAAGACTAAATATAGAGTAAGTAGGGTGTCGAACACTTGGGAATTTGGAGCAATCTTATATTAACCGGATAGATAATTAGATGGATAGGCAAATAATAACAATAAAGATGTTGAATTGTTCTAATTATTCTAAATTTACTAAATAATTACTAACTACACTAACTAATCTAATTATTCTAGTAATAAGTTCAAATAAGGTTAATTAGAACCACAATTCAGAATTTAACAAGAACTACAAAGCAACAAATAAATAAATACACGAAATGATTGGAGAATATGACCAACAATCCTTAAAAGCAATTCTCATTGTCAATTAAAGGTATTTTCATCTAGAGTCTATAAGTATTCTCATGACATTGTAGAGATAAATAAAAACCATTAAGTTCCATGCCAATTCTTTAATCCTTTAAAGTAAATTTCTTGTCTCCAAGTACTTTCCTATCCTTTAAATAATTCTAATTGTATTTCCACCAAAATGCACCAATTCTCATTGTATACATTTGATTAACAAGTCATATATGGTGATCAATCATACACAACACATTCAAACACTCAATTAAAATCAAATCATTTATGTAATATAAAAGATAAAAATGTAGTTTATTGATTAATTCATCCTTGCAATTCTAACTACAAGGACTTAGCCAAGATACATGATAGTTATAATTAAACAACAACAAGAAAGTAAATTAAACATCAAGCAACTAATTAGAGAGAAAGAGAAAATAAAAACTATTATGGTGATTGATGAATTATTCAATGCTCTCCAGGAAGTTACTTGAATATAGATGTCCTTCTTGATGATTTCTTGACTTCCTTGCAATTATCTTCACTTGACACTTAGAACTTTTCTAACAATAAAAACTAAACAATACTAATACTTTTAAAATATAAACTAAGTTTTTTTCTATATCTAAAACAATGCTAATACATGTATTTATAGGCCTTTCAAACATCCCAATTCGTGCACTTTTTAAAAAGCTTTAAATGTGAAAGGGTGCAAGGAAGGGGTGTTGGAATCACTTAGCACCACTGTACCGAGTCAGGCTTGAGTCGACATGCCTGGTCTCTATCATGAGTCGGTACATAGGCATGACTTGGAAAGGTCTTCTGTAGCTCGGGATGACTCGGCACTGTTCCTTGCTTCACGACTCGGCATGCCTGGAACGAGTCAACACGAGGTCTTGCTTGCTTCCTTTGACTTTTTTGGATACCAATCTTTACTCCAATGCACTCAAATGCAACTTCAAGCATGAGATTAATCTAAAAGGACCTACAAATCACAAAAACAACATAAAAGCATAAAAATAATAACAATAATGCAATAATTAAATGAAATGCAAATGCAAACTAAAGAAAAGTCAACAAAATGATCCTAAATGACTATACTATTTTGCATACTATCAAATTTCCCCACACTTAGACCTTGCTTGCCCTCAAGCAAGAAACAAAGATCTAAGTAGGAAAAACAACCAAAACTTCATCCTCTCCAAAATAAATGTAGCTATCTCAATAAGTCATCTAAACCATAAAAGAAGTTTTAAGAAAAAAATAGTCAACAACTAACTTTCAATGCTCAATAATGGTAGAGAAAACAAGTTTCATAGCATAAGCAATAAGTTTAACAAATTATCTAAATTTATTAAGAACAAAATCAAAAATAAAAAGTCAATGTGCTAACCAAACTATCTAGCCAAAATGTTCATTCTTCAAACTTAGGATTTCTAAAAACACAAGTAGCCATTGGGACAAGGATTAAGCACATGCATAAACTCACATTTCTCATAGAATTTTTAGGCATATTTTTTTCAAATATTATTTTTTTTTGGTAGTGGGTGCATTTTATGCTCCATCCCACTATTTTTTGTACTTGTGATGTCACACACTCTTTCCGAATGAATGCAATTAAGGAGCAAACTCACTTACACACAACTTACTCAAGATGCATCACATCAATAAGCATAATTTTATTTTTATATTTTTTATATTTTTTGTTATTTTTTTGTATCCTCGTCCATTATTGAAATGCTAGTTTCTCATATTATGGCTATAGTTTCCCTAAAGCTACCTAAGTCCTTAGAAACTAAGCTTAAGTCCTTAGCATTCTAGCCTTAAGCATTGTTAGAAAATGGACTAAACATTCTCTAGATTTTGAAAATAATAAAAAGAGATAATGAGAAAAACTTAAAATCTATACTAAATAAAACTTTAAAATTTTACCAATTGAGCATAAAAAACTAGTTATTAATATGGCATAAAGATAAAAATTCAATCACAATCAAAATGAACTTAGAAAAGAAACTACTTATGGATGTGGAGAATATAAAATAATGCAAAATAAAGCATAAACACATATGCATAATAACCTAAACATAAATAAATAACAACTACTAATAATAAGAAAAACTACAACGAACCCTTCCCCCACACTTAAAAATGCACATTATCCCTAATGTGAATCATAAAAGAAAAGGTAAGAAAAAAGAAAAACTCCCTCAATCTTCCGAAGGAGATGGTGGAGGAGACTCAATGGTATGGCCGTAATGTACAAAGTATTGGTTCATCTTATACTCTATCCTCCTTTGGCAGTGATCAAGTTGGTGGTTAAAAGTCTTTATGCCACTTAATTGGCAATGCATCTTCTTTTAGTTCTCAAAGATTTGCTCCCAAATGTGCAAGTCACCACTATAAGAGCCACTTGCACCTCCTTACATAGGGTAAGGAAGAAAAGGTACATCATCATGGGGTGCCTCATCTTGGTGCTCTTCATCTCCCACATTCAGCTCCTCCTTATGTACATCAGCCCCAACATGCTCTTCCACAACATGTCAATGCTGAATCCCCTTCCAATAAGACTTAGTATGCATCAGGATCAAGCGAAAAGAAGCATCCACAACTTCATCTCTCACAAATGCTTGCTTTGTAAAATAAGAACACTCAACCACATGAGGAAAATCATCAAAGTTGACATTAAGAGTTTTGGCAATAATAGTGACAACATGACCATGTGTGAATGGGACATCCTTACATGTAGCACAAGTGAGAAGTTGATTAAAAATCTGATGAGTCCAACATACTTTCTTTTTATTATGAATGCACCACATTAAAATTAATTCTTGAGCCAAACATTGATTAAATTTGGACTTACGAAAAACAACATATGTAAGAACTTTGTGTAATAGCCAAAACTTCAAATCCTTAAAAAATATAGCCTTCCCCTTCTTAGGTTGAAAGGGAGGTGGTAAAGCAGTAAAAAATGTCCAAAACTCATCAACATCAAAAGATTTAGGCAAATTACACATTCCATCCTTTTTAAAGCCAAAGACCCTTTGCATGTAAGAATAGGTAAGTTGGTGATTCTTGCCTAACATCCTAAACTCAAGAATATGGGAATCATTGAGATTAACCTCTAAAGATGTGTAAAATTTATTAATCAACTCAACATAAGTGTGTTCATGTATAGAAACAAACTTTTTAAGTCCACAATTAGTCAATAATTGATTAAAAGATTCATGCATGCCAACATCTTAAAGCAATGAAAATGGAATATACTTACAAGGAACAATTTCCCTAAAATTAAGAGTAGTAAATCTATCACCTTCTTCATATGAAAGGATAGGAAACTTAGCCTTATAGGTGATTGACAAGTCCTCCTCTTGATGATCCTTCCTAGGCCTTGAAGATGAAGAACATTTGGTCTTACCCATTTCAAGGAAAGATTAGAAAGGAAATAGGGAGGTGGTGGGCTATGGGTGAAAATGATGTAGAGAAGGGAAGAAAATAAAGTAAAGAAGAAAAGAAAAAGAAAAAGAGATGTAGAGGAATCGACTATGGTGAAAGAAAATGAAAAGAAAGAGTGAGTGCTTGGTAAATGAGAGAATGAAGGTGGTGAAGAGGAGAATAAAACTAAGAAAAGAAAAGAAAGATATGCATAATAGATATACAAAAAACATGAGGGATATATAGAAAAGAGGAGTAAAAGAATTGAGATATGTGTAAGAAGGGAATAAACAATTTATGAGTCAAAGAAGATATGGGTGAGTAGTAAGACAAAAAGGTATGAAAAAGTTAAAAGGTTGTGTCCTTTATTGGGAAAGGACATGACTTTTCAAATTAATTCAAATTTTTAGGAGTTGTTAATGTAAGAAGACAAAAGGAAAGGAGAGAAAAGTTGATAAAAATAAATGTGAAATAAATATACTAAACAATAAAAATAAAAAATAAAAAGGAAACATGTAAACAAGAAAAACAAATGTGTATGTATGTAGAGGGATGGGTGTTGACTCGGCATGCCTCGGCTCTATCACGAGTCGGCACAGTGTGACAACCCGGCATAGAGCCTATGTGTTGAAGGGCAGTAGCCTAGACTTGGGTACGAGTCGGCACATTCATGCCGACTCAGCACCATACGGCTCTATCACGAGTCGGCATAGCATGGCGACTCTATACAGAGCCAAAGCAAAAATAATTTTTTTATATTAGTTAAATAAAAACGAGAACTAAATGGAAGAAAACAATATGTATGTGTAAATCCTTAAAGAAAAAATAAACTAAAGGGATAAATAAATAAATAAAAACTAATGCATAAAATATAAATTCAAGGAAAAATTATAATATACTTAAAATAATAATAATAATAATAATAGAATAAACACTACTAAAAAAAGAAATACTACTAATACTACAATGTGGTTCAAACAAGTGCAATAAAAAGAAAAATGACATAAAAGAAAATAACAAAAAGAAATAAATAAATAAATTAATACCTTGCTAAATTTATGGTCTATAGCTTGACCATACCTTTGCTAACTTAAGGTGTAGAGAGAGAGATTGACTTCCCTTAATCAATTGCTTCACTAATCAAATATGGCTTGAGACGATGGCCATTCACCTGGAAGATTTCCCCCTTTTCATTAGCAATGTCTATTGCTCCATAAGGATGAATCTTGATAACCTTGAAAGGACTCAACCATCTTAACTTCAACTTTCCGGAAAACAACTTTAATCTTGAATTGTAAAGTAGAACAAGTTCTCCCTCATAAAATTTCTTCTTAGCTATATGCTTATCATCCCACAATTTAGTACGATCCTTATATGACTTCATATTTTCATAAGTATTCATTCTTAGCTCCTCCAATTCATTGAGTTGAAGTAACCTTTTCATACCAGCCTTCTTTAAATCAAAGTTCAAAGCCCTTGTTGCCCAATATGCCTTATGTTTAAGTTCCATGGGTAAGTAACAAGACTTCCTATAGATCAATTGGTAGGGGGTAAGGCCAATTGGGGTTTTAAAGGCTATACTATATGCCCATAAGGCACCATCTTGCTTTAATGCCTAATCTTTCCTTAAAGAAGAAACCGTTTTCTCAAGAATCCATTTAATCTCTCTATTACTCACCTCAACTTGCCCACTTATTTGTAGGTGATATGGAGTAGCAACCTTATATGTTACCCCATATTTCTTCAAAAGAGCCTCAATAACATGATTGCAAAAAAGTGAACCACCATCATTAATTAATGCTCTAGGAGTACTAAATTTTGGAAAAATGATTTTCTTGAGCATCTTTTTAACAACTTTTGCATCATTAGTAATAGTTGATATCGCTTTCACCCACTTTGAGACATAATCAACCATGATTAATATATACGTGTAGCCTAAAGAACTAGGAAAAGGACCCATGAAGTCTATGCCCCAAACATAAAAAATTTCAACTTTAAGAATTCCTTTCAAAGTCATCTCATGTTTCCTAGATAAATTACCCATTCTTTGGCACCTATCACATGTAAGAACAAAATCTCTAACATTCTTAAATAATATAGGCCACTAAAAACTAGATTGAAGTACCTTAGAGGCTATTTTTGATACACCAAAGTGTCTACCTACATCCAAGGAGTGACAATGTCTCAAAATATTTTGAACTTCATCTTGAGGAATGCACCTTCTAATCAAGCCATCTCCACATCTCTTGTAAAGCAATGGTTCCTCCTAATAATACAACTTACTATCATGCAAAAATTATTCTTTTCGCGATAATCTAGCCCATAAGGAAGAACATGAAAGGAATGTGTGATCATGTGACAATTAAAAATGCAAAATTTAAAATTTTAATTGCATGCAACATTTGTACAAAACATCAAATACATTCATGACTATAGATCATGTCACATGGCAAGTACATAACTAAACATGCATTAAGAACAACATGATACATCAACAATCAATTAAGCATACATTCACAACATAAGACCTATCAACTAAGGGTTTGGTAACACTTACAAAACTCCAAGTTGGTAGAATACTTGATAAGCTTTAGTTGATGTTGATCTACAAGCTCCAAGCTCCCCAAATGTGAAGCCTCTAGCTTGATACACACGGATTGCATAATGAAGACCTCCAAAGGATGGCGAAGCTCAATGGACAAGCCTCTCCTCTTTGACTTAAGGTATTTGCAAGAACCCTCCAAGTTTGGATATATGGAACTAGGAAGAAATCTCCAATGGTTAATGGACTTTTTAGTAGAAAGCACATAACACTTGTATTTGTTTGAAGTCTCTACACTTGAAGAAGAAGAAAAAGAAAGAAGACACTCTCAATTCTTTTCTCTCTTTTATTAGAATATCAAAATGCTCTAAAATGTGCTAATGGCATAAGTGTGTTGGTTGTCTCTACATTCTCCACTAACTATCAATATTAACAATATGATAATAGCTTGAGTATCTCATACTCAAGCCACATGTATAGCCATAGCTTAAGTATCTCATACTCAAGCTACATGCATTGATATAGCTTGAGTATCTCACACTCAAGCTACATGGATTTGATAGATTGAGTATCTTATACTCTATCTATATGCATGGCTTGGCTTTATAAGTGAGTGGACCTTAACCTTGATACTCATTAACACTTAATGGATATGGGCTAAGGTTATGGGCATATGGGCTTCTCTATACTTAGGGAAGGCCCACTCCATACCAATATATAATTTATGGGCTAATTTAAACTCTTTAAATAAAGCCCATGCATAAGTCCATCATTATCAACATACTAGGTCCATCTTATGGCCCATATAGAAATCTATTAGGAGGCAAATATTAATCTAGTCCTTGAACTTAATATCACATATTAAATCAAGTTCAAATTAATATTTATTTAATTGCTATTAAGTCCCAATCTCTGAATTTAGATTTCGAGATATGCTAGATCCCCGCATATGCACAAATCCAATTCAATTAATTTAATTAATTAATTAAACTCTTTAATCAATAATCAAATTAATATTGATCTTCACAAGTGCAACCTTTATGTGTGTGACTTACTAGGTTCAAGTCTAAATGGCAATGGAAAATAATATTAACACTAAATATCATGGAAACACCTTTCCATACTAAATGTGAAAATCCCAATTAATCACATTTAGTTCCCATAAGTTGTGAGTGACCCCTAACATAGATGTCACGACTACCCAATTAGAAATGAATGCTTTATGTAGATCCACAAGAACCATAAAACACAATTACTGTGCACTAAATGTCCTTTTATTACAAGATACCGATATTGGCTAGAGTCACAGTTTACTCAAACTCTAATTGCCTTAATCATATGTTCTCATCTTAAGTTTAATTCTCGATAAAATATGACTACTACTAGAAACTCTTTTCTAGCACCGAAACTCTTTTTGGGTAAGTTGAGCTTGACCTGGCCAGGTACTTATTCATTAAGAATAACTTAGATAGCATAGGTTCTTATCTCGGTTCACTCCAGGTAATGAATTCCATC
>CATIWO010353416.1:0-15593 GCA_949673435.1 Macaranga tanarius | reverse complement strand
GAGTGGCCAGCTCAACATCCCATCTCATCCCATATACATATACAATTATACTCTCATATAATATTGCATTACATTATCAAAGATTCTCAAGATTTAGTCTCTTTGTCTGAGACTTCTGAATTTTAGGTAAATTTCATCAATACAAGCATAAATCAACTATTGTTAAGTTCTGGTTCATTATTCTCATATACGGTTCAAAATACCAGTCAAAACTTGAAGTTTACAGTCAAACGGGTTGCAAAACAAGTCGTCGAAGTGCACAAAAAGCTGCAGAGGTGCATGCCTCTGGTCACTGAGGCGCAGGACCCACCTGATGAGATGCACGCCTCTTCAAAATGAAGCTACAGAGGCGCACACCTCTTATAGGGGCGCACGCCTCTTCTCTGAGGCTCTGAAGAGGCGCCAGGTACAGTACTGGGGCGTGCTCCTCATCTCGATCACACGCACGCCTCATTGATCAGGCGTGCACCTCTGTAACCCAGAAAACTCGGTTATAGACGCGAAAAATACAGAAAATGGCTATATTTTCAAAAATTCAATACCAGATCACTATACACCAATTATACATCTTTCAAACATGTAAAAATACTCTAGGAACTATCATAAAGAGTTCTAATCTATGAAAATCTAGTTAAACAACATCAACTCAATCTTTTCTTCAAGAATTCAAAGCAAAAAGAAGAAGAAAATGAAAGCTTAACACCACTCACAGGTTTCTCCCGCTGATGCCTTAGTCTTCTTGTTGAATTCTGCTTCTTGAATTCCAGAACAAAAGCTTCTCCCTCTTTTCTTTTCTTCTCTTTTTCTCTTCTTCCTCTCTTTCTCTCCCGTTTCCTTTATTTTCAGAAAACTTCTTCTTCTTTCTCTCCTTCCTTTTCTTTCCTTCTCCTTCTCTCATGTCTCAGTCCATCAGAATTGCACATTCTTCTTCAATAAATTAATTAAAGGTATTGCAACAATAGAGAAGTTTTTTATAAATCTTCGATAATATCTGGCTAACCCCAAAAAACTCTGAATGTCTATCACATTTCTAGGTGCTTCCCACTTTATAATGGCCTTAATCTTCGATGGATCCAGTTTCACTCCTTCCTTCAAGACTATATGCCCAAGGAAAGTAATTTCTTCCATCCAAAATTCATATTTGCTGAATTTGGCATACAACTATTAGTCTCTCAATATCTATAAAGCTATTCTGAGATGTTATTTATGCACTTCCTTGCTTGAGGTATAAATGAAGATATCGTCAATGAAGACAATCACAAACTGATCCAGATACTGGTGAAAAGTCTTATTCATCAACGATATAAATGCTGCATGTGCATTTGTTAATCCAAAAGGCATAACCAAAAACTCATAATGTCTGTATCTAGTTCTGAATGCAGTCTTGGGAACAGAAGATTCTACCACTCGAAGTTGCCAATAACCCGATCTCAAATCTATCTTTGAAAATACCATAGCATCCTTCAATTGATCAAGTAAGTCATCAATTCTCGGTAATGGGTATTTATTCTTCACCGTAGTTCTATTCAACTACTGGTAGTTAATACACAATCACATACTACTATCTTTATTCTTAATAAACAAAATCGGAGCTCCTCATGGCGAAATGCTTAGTCTAATAAACCTTTTCTCTAACAACTCATCTAGCTACTTTTTTAGCTATTTCAACTCCGTAGGTGCCATTCTATATGAAGCAATTAATATTAGTGTCGCTCCCGGAACAGTCTCAACCTCGAAGTCTACTTCTCGGTATGGAGGTAATTCTAGCAGTTCATTTAGAAATGCATTGGAATAATCTCTAACTACCGGTACCTCACTTACCCCAGGACTAACTTTGGTGGTGTCAATAATATTAGCTAAGTAAGTCTCACACCCATCTCTAATGAATTGAAATGCCGATACTGCCGAAATCAAATAAGCAGGTACAACTTTTCTCTTACCCACAAAAAGTACCTTTTTCTGCCCCAACATCTTTATAACTACCTCCTTAGTGTAATAATTTATAATGGCATAATGTCTTGCTAACCAATACATACCCAAGATAACATTAAACTCTTATAGTTTAATAACTATCAAATCCGCATATAATATCTCACCACCTATTAGTATAGGTTATGCTTTCATTACTGAATCTATTATCACAATACCCCCAGCAGGCATAGAGACCTATAAACTATATCTTAAAGGTTTAATTGTTCCGTGCACTGTCAATGCAAACTCATGAGACACAAAAGAACAAGTAGATCTAGAGTTTATCAAAATATATGCATCATGGTCAAAGATAGTGAAAATACCAGTGACCATGTCTAGAGCAGCAGGAGCTTCTTGCCTAGTGATGGCATAGATCCTTGCTTGGCATTACGATTGACCGGCAGATCCTACTTAAGTTGAAATGCCAGCTCCACTTCCTCTACCACCTTGGCCTCTTCCTCGACTAGTCTGTGATACATTCTCTCCGACACTACTTTGAACTGTCATCTGAGATCCTTTTGCACTTTTTTTTACCGGACAATCTCTAATGAAGTGGCCCAATTGACCATAATAATAGCACGTGCCCGGTCTAGTACTCTAGCATTCACCTAAGTGAATCCTACCACATCTGTTGCACACTGGAGTTGATGCGCCACTCATTGATCTACTTTACCCTCTTCGGCCATCAAATCTCCCAAATCTTAGACCAAATAATCCTCCCCTTGACTGGTTGGATTAGCTCATACATCGTCTTTTGAATCCGCTACTCTAAAAATTGGAGCCTCGAAAAGATGAACCACCACTACTGCAGGTAGGGGTAGTGAATGTACCTATGGTTCTCTTCTTTTTGGCCTTCACTTTATTCCTCTCCATGATCATCTCCTCAGCTCTCAAGGAAGTCTCTAACACCTCTCTATAGGTTAGGGGTTTTATGGCCATCTTCTCTTAGATTTCTAGATTCAGTCCCCTCTCAAATTTATTTCTCTTCAACTCATCAGTGGTTACTTCTTCTGGAGCATACTTGGATAGCCTCACAAACTGTACTTCATAATCTGCCACAGACAGTTCATTTTGCTTCAATTCTAGGAACGCAAACTTCTTCCTATCCCGGTACACTGCCGGTGTGTATTTCTCTGTAAATTCTTTTAGGAAATCCTCCCAAGTTAAAGCCATAGGTACATCCTCGCTTTTCGGTACCGTCTCCCACCAATTAAGAGCATCTTACTCAAACAAGGATACGTCATAACTCACCTTCTTCTCGGTGGTACATTCAAACCGGTCTAGAATCCTCTCGATGCCTCGTAACCATTCCTCAGCTACCACAGGATCAGTAGTACCTGCAAAGGCTTTAGCACGTTGCTTCCTTATCTTCTCATAGGTTTCATCCATAATATTTCCTGCTGGTTGTTAACCCATAGTCCTCATCATCTAAACAAACTCCTGCATAAAAGGATATACAGCTGGTGGAGGGGCTTAGGGTTGAGATTGTTCTGACTCTCCTAAGGCATGCACAGGGGTTTGCCTATGGACTGACTCAAACGACTCCTTAGGGTTAACGTAAAGTACTTGGTGTTCATCTATCCTGAGATATGCAATGCACATCAACTATATATTTTCTAAAACTTATGCATGATATGTCATGAATGCATCATGTTTCATATCTCAAGGGAATCTAATCCCGACTTTGATACCACTTAATATAGTGCCCTCAAGTGCTATATATACGTGTCCATAATATAGATCATACAAGTGACAATGCAAAATTTTTTGTAAAAGATAAGCGTATATATATATAAATACATCTCTTATTCAATACATTAAAAACATGAAACACATATTTTACAAGATGTTAAAATATACACATGGACTCAATTTTTAAAATGCTCGAATGCTAAGATGATGAGGATGGAAATGATTGCACCAAGCTTTCCTCAGACCCACCTGAGCTTTTTATAGGGGCACACCTCAACTCTATCTAACTAAGACCTAAAAACCACAATTGCAAAGGAATAAGCTTGCGACTCAATAAGCAATTATTAATATAATCAAACATATAATACTTCTTAATAACTAATTGAGGAAAATATAATAAAAACAACTGAAAGTGAACTACACGGGTGTGTCTCTACCTGTGTAGTATACTGGATGAAAACTATAGCCGAGACATGGTCTGGAATACGCCCGTGTTCATACTCGTGTTCTTCTCGGTCTAAAAGGCACATTTATACACGGTCAAGAATACGCCTGTGTTCCATCCTGTATATCCCTCAGTCTAAAATATATATTTATATAAATCTATACATAGCCTTGGACACTCCCGTGTACATACTAGTGTAGCTCTCGGTTTAAAATGCAACATTTATACACGGCCATGGACACGCTTATGTATATATTTATATAGCTCTCGGGATAAAAATATGGATTATTACATGGCCATGTCTCAACTAAAATAAGCCATGTCCTACAACACGTCCCAAGACATGCCCATGTCTCAACCCGTGTCTCATCACACAGTCTGGGATATGCCCGTGTCTCGACCTGTTTTCTCAACCTACTAGTGCATTCATATATATTCCAAACAATCCACAATCACATCTCACACCAAATCCATATTCAATATATATATATATATAAACACAATGCAACAATACATGTTTATGCATGTTAGTTATCCGGCCGGAGTTATCATCACACGTTTCTCACACGTTTCTTTATTCCTTACTTAATTCATATTTTTAATACAAGTGGCCATTTTTTAGACTCTCTGCCCAGCTCAGTCTCAGATCTTATATGTTTATATTTCTCACATAAATGGCCACTTCTGAGACTCTCTGTCCCGCTCAGTCTCAATTTTTATAATCAGTGGAGGCTCTCTGCCCAGCTCAGTCTCCACTATCATACGTATTCCTTACATCAATCAATATGCATATGTATTTCATCATTCTCACAATAATACATGTCAATCCATACCACATCAAATGGCTTGCATAATTCAACATATGTGGTATCATTCACAAATCACCACAACACATTCTCAATGGACCATGCAACATTCTCACAAATAATATATACATATATTTATCTCATTCTTACCACAGTAAATGGCATCCACAAATCAACATAGTCAAATAACTATAATCACATGAAAATCAGTATATGTAAGTATTATATTAACAATTACTTACCAAAAAGCTTTCAATTCCTTATCAAGAAAAGCTCCCCCTATTGAGTAGGGTCTCCTCTATCTCTTCCAATTCTTACACATAATTATATACCAATTCCAACAATCAAACATCACAATTCATCCTAAATTCATAAAGTGCAACTAAATTCTCAAAGTTCAATATGACCTAAAGATGCACATACAAGTCCAATAACCCCTAAATTTCTACTGAAGCTAGGGTTATAAATCTACTACTAATTTCAAATAGAAGTACTCAATTCGGACAAATATGGAATTAATTATAGATTTTAGAATCCATTCGGGCAAAACATAGCACTCACTATGAGCAGTATAATGTCCAGCCCTATTAGACAAGTTTAACAACAATTTCAGCTCAAGCTTAAAACACAAAAGTCATAGAGGACTCTCTAAAGTTTTTAAAAAATCTAACCATGCTTAAATTAGAGCTCTATAGCTCGAGTTATGGTAAAAACAATAGAACTGAAAATAGGGAAAAAACAGAACCCGAATTTCCTAAAATCACAACTCAACTTCAAATAATACAAACATAAGTAAAGCTTGCCAAAAAGGACTCCAATAGATATAAGACCTTCTAATCCCTCCTAATTGCTAGCTTGAACAAGATTAAAACTCTCAAAATCTATCAAGAAAATCACTCTCTTCTCTTCTCTAAATATTTACACTAACCCTTCACATACATATACACATATATACACATAAACACCTTAACCAATCAAAGCTCGCCATTTGCCCCCCTTAAAGTCTTCCCTAATAAATGTATATTTATCCTTTAATAAACTAGAATAATAATAATAAATCTAGATATTATGGATATATATCACCATAATACCTCTTTAACTCCTCAATTAATTGGGAATAATACATACTAGCCCACAACTTTCTAATATGACATTCTACACCCCATCATTCCTTACAATTTAGTTCCTCTCTATAACTTATACACAATCTCAAACTTAAATAAAATATACTATCTAATATGCATAAAATAAAATACATACATCATAAGCATGTATGCTAGAGGGCGGGTGTTATACAATCAGTAGAGACTATCCGCCCAGCTCAGTCCCTACTTATCACACATTCTCACACCTCATCATTTCCTTACATATTTTACCTTTTTGTGAAACATTACACAACTTAACACAATACAACCATGTTTTCATAATTCATAATAAGAAATATCTCATCAAAATCTCACACATAGTCACCAATCTAAATCTTCACATTCACACACATATAGAGTGCACCATTAACACATTTTATCACATTCCTCACACACCAAATTTACATGTCATCATTTACCATCAATCCTCACATTTTCAATATACCATAAAATTACACATACTTGCATTAAATTATATCAACTAGTTATAAGTACACCATTATATACAAAAGAAGTTGGTATATGCATATAACATAAATTAGTAATTACTTACCTCCAAGTACTTCCAACTTTAATAAAGGTCTTTCTTCTAATTATTGGTGCCCTCTTTCCCCTTATCAACTCCTATATATAATCATTCATTAATCTCACATAACAAGCATTATACTTGTGCCCAAACTCAACTAAGTGTAACTTAATGCTCAAAGTTGATATATCTAAATGATGCATATACTAGTCCAATGACTATGATTTTTCTACTGATACTATTATTATGAGTCTACTCTCAATTTCAATTGGAATTACTAAATTTAGACATGTATAGATTTATTTATGAATTATTGAACAAAATCAGGTAATACAAAGCCACTAGAGTGAGTAATAAAATATCGAGCTCTGTTAGACCCTTCACATGATAATTCTAGATCAAACTCAAAATATAAAAATTGTAGAGGACCCTTTAAAATTTCCAAAGCATCCAACTTTGTTCAATTTGGAGCTCTACAACTCCAGTTATAAAAAAACCCTAGGACTGATCAACTATGAAAACAAAGCATGAATTTGTAATAATTAAAACTTAAATCCAATTAACAAAAATACATATATAGCTTACCAATTGGTACTCCAATTGCTTATAGATTTCCTAGAGCTTTCCAAAACTCTTATTAGATTATTAGTGCAAGATCACTCTCCCTCTTCCTAATAGAATTTCTTCTCTTTATCTCTACACACATACATACATACACACACACACACACACACATACACACACACACACACACACACACACATATACATATACACATACACATACACATACACATACACATACACATACACATGTATGTACCAATCACAAGCTTCCATATGTGCACATAGGTGTCCAAGTAATCATGCTTGGTTTTAATTAATTAAATATCTAGATACTTATAAAAATTATCACCACAATATCCCTTCACCCCCTTAATAAAATGGGGATAATACATAATAACCCCTAACTTTTTATTGTGCTAATCTTGTAACATCCATCCTTTTTCATACGTATTCATGACGTATGTATTACGTAATTGCCTATGATGTATAGTATATAAGTGGATCTTATTGTATTAAATATGAGTATGTATAGTAGAGAGGGACCAAATTGGAAGTAAAGTTTGGAGGGAATTGTAGCATTAGAAAGTTGTGAGGTATTGGGTAATATACCTAATTTATTAAGGAGTTAAGGAAAGTTTTCGGTGATATATATCATAATTATTTAGTTTTATTTTTATTTTTATTATTGTTATTATTGTATGGTTAGTATGTGATAATAGGTAATTATTATAGAAGACTTTGGAGGAGAGGCAATTGGCATTTTGTGATTAGTTAGAGTAATTTGTGTATATTTAATTGTGTGTGAGTGGTAAGTGTAGAGAAATTGGGAGGAAGAAGAGAAGAGAGTTTTTGAGAGATTTTAGTGAGTTTTAATCTTGATCAAGCTAGCATTTGGGATGCATTATAAGTCTTTTATCTAATTGAAGCTTAATTGGTAAGCTTTTCTTATGTTATTGATTATTTTTAGTTGAGGTTAGTTGGTTGTAAATTCGGGTATGTTTCCTCTATTTTTTAGTTTTATTTTTTTAATCATAACTCAAGTTGTAGAGCTCTGATTTGAGCAAAGTTTAATGTTCTGGAAACTTCAGAGTGTCCTCTACAACTTTTTTATTTTGAGCATGAGCTGAGTTCACTGTTAAGGTTAACTGGCAGGACTTGACATTTTTGTGCTCAGTTTGTCACCTCTATTTTGCCCGGATTTAATCAAAAATCCATAATTAATTTCATACATGTCTGAGGTGAGAAATTTCAATTCAAATTTAAAGTAGACTCATATATTTAGTTTCAGTATTATTTTCATGATTTTTGGGTATGTGTGTGAATTATTTAGATACATTGAAACTTTGAGCATTTAATTACAATTGGTGAATTTGAAATGAATTGTAATGCTTGCTTGTTGAATTGACATGTAATTATATGTAGGGAGTGGAACAGGTAGAGGAGACCCTACATAATAGGGAGAGCTTTTATTTAAGAAGGAGTTAAAGCTTGTAGGTAAGTAATTATTAATTTGATGCTTATATGTATGGATTTTCAAGTACTATAGTTGTTTAATATATATATATGGTATATGATTTTGGTATACTTTTGGTTTATTTTTGGTATATGATCGGTTTATTCTCCGTTTTATAAATTATTATGAATAAGGGCATATGTTGCGATGAATTATGAATATTGGCACTTATGTGTGCAGGTTACTTGATGTGGTATGGTTTATATATATATTGTGAGAATGATGAATTACACATGCATAATGTGAGGAATGTGAAGAATGTGAGGAAAATATATGTGTATGGAGAGGAAAATATATGTGTATAGAGAATAAGCTCCACGATTTGAGATTGAGCTGGTCAGAGAGTCTCAGATGTGGCCATTCATTTAATATATATATAAACGTGTGAGATCTAAGACTGAGTTAGGCAGAGAATCTCAGGAATGGCCACTTATATATATGAAAAATATGAAAAATGAAAAAGTGAGCTTTGTATGAAACGTGTGTGACGTGTGTTGAGAATTCCGGCTGGATACTAACAAGCATAATCATGCATTGTTGCATTATGCATGTATATAAAGTGTTAAATGAAGTTTTATTGTGAGATTTATGAATTGAGAATTTTGATGATTGATGAGGTATTGATATTGAGTTATGAATATCCTTTTAGTTATGCTATCACTTGTTAGATTGCTATTGATGTTATGGAATGCTTGAGTATTATAGAAATGTACATTATTACATTTTATATGAATATGTATGCATATTGAGTATATGAATTTGTGAATGGTTGTGGAGTGCTTGGGTTTGTAAAAATTGATTTTTAGGTTGTGAACACGGGTCGAGACACGGGCCTGTCTCAATCCGTGTGGTAAGACACTAGCGTGTTCACCAAAATTTTTCAGGCTGCAAGCAGACACTGGCGCTCGCCAGCTATAAGGCCTGTGAGTAGACACTAGCACTCACTAATTCCCACTGTGATGAAGACACGGCCATGTCCCGATGGAGGTTGTGAACCAGTAGACTACATGGGTTGATATACGGCTGTGTAGTCCACTTTTAGCTGTTTTATTATATTTTCCTTAATTAGTTCTTGAGAAGAACTATATGTATGCTTATTTTAATAATTACTTATTGAATTGCAAGCTTATTCCTTTATAAATTGTAGTTTTCAGGTATTAGATAACCTAGCTTGAGGAGCTTGTTTTGGTTAAAGCTTAAAGCTTAGGTCTAGTTATGAACTCAGGTGGGTCAACAGAAAGCTTGGTGTTAATATTTTCATCCTCATGAGTATCCACATTTTGGCATTTGGTTTTTTGTAAATTTAATTATATTGATGAAAAATACATATGTAAAGTTTATGTAAATTGTTCAAACTTATACTTTTAAATATATGTAACTTATATTTTAAAGAAAAATTTTCTTAGTCATGTTTTTGTATAAACTTTTGGGAACATGTATATGTGGTACCTGGAGAGTACTACATTTAGTAGTATCAGAGCGGGGATTAGATTTTCTCGAGATACTAAACATGCTGCATTCATGACATCTCATGCATGAGTTTTAGAAAATATGTAGTTGATGTCCGTTGCATATCTTAGGATGGAAGAACATCAAATACTTCATGTTGACCCCGAAAAGTCATCTGAGTCTGTTCATGGACCTAAACAACCTCAACCCCAAGTTCCACCTGCTGCATATCCTTTTATATAGGAGTTTATTCAGATGATGAGGAATATATTTCAATAATAAGTAGGGAATGTAGTGGATGAGACCTATGAGAAGATTAGGAAGCAAGGTACAAAAGCCTTTGCGGGTACTACTGACCCTGCGGTAGCTGAAGAATGGCTAAGGAGAACCGAGAGAATCCTTGATAGGTTTGAATGCACTACTAAGAAAAAAGTTAGCTATGTCGTATCCCTATTTGAGCAAGATGCCCTAGATTAGTGGGAGACGGTACCGAGGAGCAAAAATATACCTATGACCTTGACTTGGGAGAGTTTTTTGAAAAAATTTACTGAGAAATACATATCGACAGTGTACCGGGATAGAAAGAAGATAGAGTTTCTTGAATTGTAACAAAATAACCTATCGGTGGTTGACTATAAAATACAGTTTGTGAGGTTGTCAAAGTATGCACCGGAGGAAGTTGTCACGGATGAATTGAAGCAAAATAAGTTTGAAAAGAGTTTAAATCTTGAGATCCGAGAGAAGATAGCCATAAAGCCTCTGACATATAGAGAAATGTTAGAGACTGCCTTGAGAGCTGAAGAGATGATCATATAAAGGAATGAGGTTGAAGCCAAGAAGAAGAAGACCACTGGCTTATTCACTACTTTGACTAGAACTAGTGGCAGTTCATCCTTTAGAAGCTCTAGTTTCTAATGAGGTGGATTTGGAGGAAGAAGCATGAGTCGATTCAACCAATCAAGGGGAGGATCTTTTGGCCTAGGCGTTGGAAGGTTTGATAACTGGAGAGGGCAAAGTAGATCCATGAGCGGCGCCTCAACTCCAATATGCAACAAATGTGGCAGGATTCACTCGGGCAAATACTGGAATGTTAGACTAGGTGCATGTTTTAATTGTGGTCAATATGGTTACTTTATCAGGGATTGTGCAGTAAAAAGAAGTGGAGAAGGATCTCAGATGATAGTCCAAAGTAGTGCTGGGGAAAATGTACCTATGGCTAATTGAGGAAGAGGCCGAGGTGGTAAAGGAAGTGGAGCTGGCACTTCAAGTTAAGCAGGATCTGCTGGTCCATCTCAAGGCTAAACAAGGATCTATGCCATCACTAGGCAAAAAGCTCATGCTGCTCTAGACGTGGTCACTGGTATTTTCACTATCTTTGACCAATAAGCTTTTGTTTTAATAGATCTAGGATCTACATATTCCTTTGTATCACATGAATTTGCATCAAGAGTGCATGGTACCATTGAACCTCTAGAATATAGCTTATGTGTTTATATGCCTATTGGGGGGTATTGTAGTCGTAAGTTCAATTATGAAAGCATGCCCTATACTAGTAGGTGGTGAGATTTTAAATGCTGATTTAATAATGATTAACTTATAGGAATTTGATGTTATATTGGATATGGATTGGTTAACTAAACACCATTCAATTGTAAATTGTTATACAAAGGAGGTGATTATAGATATTGTGGGGTAAAAAAAGATATTCTTAGTGAGTGAGAGAAAAGTTGTACCTACTTATTTAATTTCTGCAGTGACAACATTTTGATTGATTAGAGATGGGTGCGATGCATACTTGGCGAGTATAGTGGATACAACCCAAGTTAGTCCTGGGGTGAGAGATGTACCGTTAGTTAGAGATTTTCACGATGTGTTTTTAGTTGAATTGCTGGGATTACCTCCTTATCGGGAAGTTGATTTTGAGATTAAAACTATTCTGGGAGTGGCACCGATATCAATTGCTCTGTATAAAATAGCACCAACATAGTTGAAAGAGCTTAAGAAGTGGTTAGAAGAGTTGTTAGAAAAGGGATTTATTAGACCAAGTATATCACCTTGAGGAGCACCAGTTTTGTTTGTGAATAAGAGGGATGGTAGTATGAGGTTATGTATGGACTACCGATAATTGAACAAAATCACAGTGAAGAATAAGTATCCATTACTGAGAATTGATAATCTACTTGATCAATTGAGAGATGCTACAGTGTTTTCAAAGATAGATTTGAGATCAGGGTATTGACAACTCTGGGTGGCAGAATCTTCTATTCCCAAGACATCATTTAGAACTAGATACGGGCATTATGAGTTATTGGTTATGCCTTTTAGGTTGACGAATGCACCTACAACATTCATGTCATTGATGATCAAAACGTTTCAACAGTATTTAAATCAGTTTGTGATTATCTTCATCGATGACATTCTCATTTATTCTTCAAGTAAAGAAGTACATGAACAATATCTTCGTACAACTTTACAAAAATTGAAAGAATAACAGTTGTATGCCAAATTCAGCAAATGTAAGTTTTGGATAGAAGAGATTGCATTTCTTGGGCATATAGTCTCAAAGGAAGGAGTGAAGCTAGATCCATTGAAGATTAAAGCCATTATAGAATGGGAAGCACCTAGAAATGAGATGAAAATTCAGAGTTTTTTAGGATTGGCTAGCCTAAAATTGAATTATATCCACCAACAGACTTTGATGTGTCCTCATACTTTCATTCTCAATTAAACAACAATAAAGTTCATATAAAGAACCATTCACCGTCAATTATATTCAGAAACGGAACACAACACACCATTTACTTAAATGAAGTTTCTAGTGATAAAAAAAAACCAAACCTTCTTATCAATTTCTGCTCCTTTGACATATGAGAAGAAGAAGACAACGACTCTATGAAGTAAACAGCAGCTCCAATTCCAAAAAACACCACGAGTTCTATTCAGATAAAGCAATTTACATGATGGATTCTCTGTCTCCTTAGAAAGAAAAAAATAAAGGAAATACTCCACAAGACTCCGGTTGACAGCAAAACCAATTCAAAGCCTTAGGACTAGGAGGCACAGCAACCTGCAAACAAACACACAAAATAATCACAATGCAAGTTAAAATTCTCAACTAATTTCACATAACGAAACCATAAAACTACTTGAAATCTAAAAATGCCAGAACTACAAGGAGAAGAATTCGACTTCAACTCCTCCACAGCCTCCTTAACACTCTGGAGACCGTGTTCTAACTTCAAAGCCAGAGGCAAAGTACGCATAATGTAAGTTTCTATAACCAACTCAAAATATTTATATTAATATTTCAACACACCCATGATTTCAATTAAATAAAAAAAACTGCTAAATAAATTTTGGATTGAGGAAGAATCCAATGGAGAAGACATTACCTGAGTAGAGATTGATTATTGGGATTAAAGGAAAAAAAATTCAATCATCTAAAAAAAATAACAAAATAAAATAAATCAAAACACAAAATACCTAGGATGCCAAAAACAGTATAGTAACTCCCTTTGTTGTCTCTTCAATCTCGTCTTCATCTTTCCTTGTTCATTAGGAGCAAGGATCACAAAGCTGCTAGCTCCGGCAGTGGCGCTCCTCCCTTTGAGCCACGGAGAATATTGGTTAGAGGGGTAAGCTTTGAAAAAGAGAGGATTTTAGTAGAGGAGAAGGGAGTAAATGAAGCTCAAGATTAGGGATTCTTTTGAGGAATAGGAGAAAGCAATCGAAAAAAAATGAAGAAGAAGAGACATAGGAAAGGAATTAGGGACTTAGATGGTGCGGCTGATAGCGGTGGGGATGACGATGATGGAAGGCAGTGATTACAATGGGTTGAGAGAGGGGGTGGCGGCAGGTATGAAGGTGAAGAGATATAGTTAGATTTTAGGTTAAATGAATGATAAGGTTAGATAGGGTTAGGTCAAAACTACATAGTTTTAAGATAAAACTATGTAGTTTTAACCTATAAATAATTCAAAATTATATAATTTTACAATAAAATTAATATAAAATAAATTTAAATTATAATTATTTAATAATAAATTTGAATTAATTTTATATTTAGTTAACACTAAATTAGTATTACACAATAATATTAAATTGCTTTTGTTATATTAAAATCATTTATAATATTAAAACTACATGGTTTTGATTTAAGTTTTAGCTTAAAACTACAAAGGATTATATAAAATTAAATTATAATTTATAATTTTAATCATATCTATTCAATAATAATTTTAATTAATGTTATATTTATTTAATACTATATTAATATTATATACTAATACCAAATTGCTTTATTATATTGAAATTACTTGTAACATTAAAACTACATAATTTAGAGGTTAAAACTACATACTTGTAATTAATTGATTCTTAGTATTTATTAAGTAATCTTATAGTTAATAGGTTTATGAGTTAAGTTTAGTTAAACTTATTAGTAGTACTGTATGTTAAAACTATGTATATAGTTCCATGATATTAAATTATACGATTTATTTTATTACAATTACCAATTTTTATTAATAAAATTATGTAGTTTGTTGTATATCAAAATTACGTAGTTTTATATTCAATACTAAGTTTCATTATATAATTTTTATTATATTTGAAAATTAAATTATATTTATTCAACATTATGTTATTATTATATAAAATAGTAATTTTTAATTACAATTAATGATTTTGAATTATAATTACTTAATATTAATATTGCTATACGTTCAAATCATGTAAATATATTAAACTTACTTAATTTTATTAATACAAGTTTTATTATTACAAGTATTAGTTTATAAAAACCATTCACTAGGCATTTTAGCTATAATTGATATTTAATAGTTAGTAATCTTAATAGTTAATTGATACTTAATATTTACTATTTATTTAAAGCTATAAGATTAGTATGAAATAATTATTATTTCATAAAAAAAATTGTTATATTAAAATACAAAAATTTATTTTTTTTTAAAATATCATTTTCAAAATGACTACTTCATAAACACTTACATTATTTTTATAAAATATAAAATTAAATAACTTTTTTAAAAATAAAATAAATATTAATTAATAGTTTTACTAGCTATATACCATGATTAAATTAAACTAAAATAAAAAAAATATATACTTTAACTTAGACAGATATTGAGTTAAATTTCAAAATTTAACATTTAGCGACGGAATTGCAAATCCGTCGCTAAATTAGTGACGGAATTGTCAATCCATCGCTAACATAGCGACGAATTTAATTTCCATCGCTAATATAGCGACGCATTTTTCCGTCGCTATAGTGACAGATTAAAATTTCGTCCCTATATTTGTAATAGCCCAAGATCACTCGGCCCACGAGGTATTGTCCGCTTTGGGGACTGACCCAGTCCAACCCTCACGGTTTTGTCCTCAAAAGGCGCCTCGTGAAGGAAGAAGGCACTGCACCCATATAAGACATGCCAACTACCCATTTCCATCCGATGTGGGAT
>CATIWO010353405.1:0-15381 GCA_949673435.1 Macaranga tanarius | reverse complement strand
TTTTTTTTTTGTATTTATAAATATTATTATCATATTTTTGGACATATTTCATAATTATTTTTATGATAAAAAATATCATTAACTATAAAAAATAAACTTTTAAATTGAACTTAATTTATAATTTTTTATATTTATAAATTTACCCCTATATTTTTAATATTTATACATTGACCTCTATATTTGTAATATTTATAAATTGACCCCGGTGTCCCCGTTTCTTATATTTTCTAGAAAAGTCATTTCCCTGTGTCCGTTTCTCCATTTCCCATTTTTCTGTTTCCCGTGTCCGTGCTACCTAGATTATATATACATATAGTGAGATGCAAGGATATGTTGATATTGTTAATAGAATATTAATCTTATTAAAAATTAATATATTAAGAATTGTATGTGAACAATAATACTTATGTGATATACCAAGTATGTATATTGTGGACTCGGTATTGCATATATGCTATCAATAATAAAAATGCATATGAATGATATGGACTCACATTAATAATGAAGAAAATGTATAAATTCTATTTGTTCATTATCTTTGTGTAATTATGATGGAGTAGATGAGTTATTGTGATGAGTATTTTGGATGAACTGTGCTTCTTGAGTTGTGTTATAGAATGTGATGATATTGGATATAAATGATGTTAATATATTTGTTGTGAGGTATACGATTGAATGTAGCAACATGAATTATGATGGTATTGGAATTATGGTTGCAAGTGTGTATATATTATGAACTTAAGTTTGGTTCATTGGATACAAAAGAGGTTATATTTGTGAGTAAATGTTAATTATATTGATTGGCTAAGTGTCCATCGACAAGGTAAATGATACTAAACAATAAGACTGAGATGTGAAAGTGTGAATTCTTACAATTATCCGAATTATTGCGAGATGCTATCCCTATTGTTGAGATGAATGCAAACATTAAATAAAGTATTAAGATTTGAGATTTATATAATGTGTACTCAATTGCTTATTAATTATATTTATACTCATTTAGTATGGAATTGATGATTGTAGGTGTTGAAGATGATGAAGTGTAAATGTACATATTTGGCTATACATATATATATATATAATCCTTTATATGTAAGTTGATTATGAATACTAAATGTATCATAAAAGGTGATTGTAGGAATATTAATGATGTGTTAATATAGATCTACTTTGAGCTTGTGTTATAAATGAGATTTAGTGTATGAAAGAGCTATTGAGTCTATGAAAGTATGAATATAAATGTTTGAAACTTGTGATTGATTGAGTACCATACAATTGTAAATGGATTGATAATGTTAAATATGTCTTTGAAGTGTCTCTGAGTTACTTTGAGTCTTATTTGAGTGTGGAAAAGTTTGCATAACTTTGAAAAAAACTAATGAAGTAGAAATACTTGTATCTTTTTTTGGAAGATGATGAGTTATTAAATTTCGGGGACAAAATTTTCTTTAAGGAGGGGAGAAATGTAACACTCGCCCTCTAGTATATGTAATTCTGATGTATACATTGCATTTTATGCATAGTAGAGTAGTGGACTTAATTTAAGTTAGATATGTATATATATTTTATAGAGGATCCAATTGTAAAGAAAGTTTAGAGTAGATTGTTAAAATAAAAAGTTTGGGGCTTTTGTATAATTATCCTATTTCATTAAGGAGTCAAAAAGATATTATAGTGATATATACCATAATTTTTTAGATATTTATTATAATAATTATTATTGTTATTTGGTTGATAATTATGCATTAAAGGAAGATGAGATTTTAGGAGGGGCAAATGGCGAATTATGATTGGTGGGAGTGTGTGTGTGTGTATGTTTGGTGTAGAGAGTGTAAAAATTAGAGAGGAAGAAGAAGAGTATTTTCTTAGTAGATTTTTTTGTGAGAATTGTGATCTTGCACAAGCAATCAAATAATTACTTTGGGAAGCTTTATGAGGGCTTTACTTCATTTGAGCATCAATTGGTAAGCTATGCTTACATTTTTGTTTAATTGAAGTTGAGTTTTGAATGTTCAAAATTCAGGTTCTATTTTTCCTATTTTTCCATCCTAGTGTTTTTGTCATAACTTGGGTTGTAAAGATCTGATTTGAGCATATTTAGATGGTATGGAAACTTCAGAGAGTTCTCTATAATTTTTATGTTTTGTGCTTAAACTGAATTTGCTGTTAGAAGGGTTGAATAGGGCTAGATATTTTATTGCTCATTCTATTACTCTATGTGATCTGATATTACTATAAAATTTATAATTAATTTTCTACATATGATAATTATGCGATTACAGTTGGGAATAAAATTAGACTCATATATATAGAGTCTGCATGAATTCGGTGATTATAGAATATGTCTATGATTCTTGAGAGTATCATGAACTTCATACATTAAACATTCCAGCAGTAGTATATAAGCTGGTTTGTAAATTTTCTTATATATTGGTTATATGGTGATATCTATAGTTTTAGAACTTCAAATTGATCAAGGTTTAGTGATCTAAAAACTTTAAAGAGTCTGCTACAACTCTTATGTTTTAATATTAAGTTGAATCGGCCTCTAGAAGGGTTTAACAGGGGTTGATATTTTAGTACTCATGATGAATGCCCTGATATACCCAAATGGATTCAAAAATCCATAATTATTTTTATACTAGACCGAATTGAGTAATTCTAATTGGAATCTATAGTAGACTTATAGCCCTAGCTTCGGTGTAAATTTGGTGGTTATTGGACTTGTATGTGCATCTTTAGGATATATTAAACTTTGAGCATTTAGTTGCACTTTATGAGTTTCGGGTGAATTGCAATGTTTACTTGTTGAAATTGATATATAATTATATGTAGGAGTTAAAAGGGATAGAGGAGACCCTACTCAATAGGAGGAGCTTTTCTTCTTGAAGGAGTTGAAAGCTTGAGGTAAGTGATTATTAATATAATGACTATACATAAATTAATTCTTATGTAAATATCATTGTTTGACTATGTTTGGTTTGTATAAGCCAATTGATGTGGCAAGAAGTATGATATGTTAATATTAAGACTTGTGATGGTATATGTGGTGAATTTGTAAAGGGTTATTGAAATGTGAATGATGCCTAATTATGTGGATTGTGCTAGCCATTTGATGTGGCGTGGAGGATTAAAAATGTGTTGTTGTGAGAATGATAACGTATGATTTAGTATGTTGATTGGAAATTATGTAAAATGACATATGGTTGTGAAATGTGAATGATATATATATAAATATACGTGGATATTAAATGAAATGTAAGAAATATGATAATGTCGATTGGCTTTGTAACCATTGACTATAAGAAATGTGATAATGTCAATTGGCTTTGTAACCATCGATTATGAGAAATGTGATTATGTCGATTGACTTTGTGACCATCGACTATGAGTAATGTTGAGTATGTCAATTTGCTATGTGACTGTCGACAATATGTAGGGTTGGTTATATTGACTGGCTAAGTGACCATTAACAATGTGAAATATTGATATTAAGTAAATTGGCTAAGTGTCCATCGACTAGATTAAATGAGATGATGTCGATTGGCTATGTGTCCATCGACCGGTTTAAATAATATTAAGTCGATTGGCTAAGTGTCCATTGAAAGATTAAATGAAATGTTATCAATGTGAGGATTATAGTTGTGTATTGATATTTATTTATATATATAAGCATATGTATAGATTATCAAATGTTAGGTTACAAATGGTGATATTGCTTAATGACATGGTTGAGTATTTAATGGAATATTGTTATTTATTATATATGTTACATCAACAATTGAGTTTTGGTGTTTAGATATCTTTTTGAGGTGTTTTGGATGTTGTACAGGTTATTAGACACGACCATGTGGTTTTAATACACGGTCGTGCATATGCAGAGATTTGAATTCAGGATTTCATGCACGGCCGTGTACCTTTTTGGCACAACCGTGTGCATTCCATTAGAAAAAATATGGGAATTAGGCATGCCCGTGCGTCCTTTTGGCATGGCCGTACGTATTCAGGAAGAAAAATTCTGGATTTAGGCATAGCTATGTGCCTTTTTGGCATGACCATATGTGATCAGAGGAAAAAATTCGAAACTCAGGCACGGCGTGCGTAGCTAGTTAAAGAACTTCTGGTAGTTTGATGTGTAACAAATTATGTATATATTTTCTTTAATTAGTTCTTAAGAAGTATTATAGGTATTGTTATATTAATAATTGCTTATTGAATTACAAGCTTATTCCTTTGCAAATTTGTTTTTTTCAGGACTTGATTAGGCTAAGTTGGAAGCTTGCATTGGAGTCTTAAGTGGACCGAAATGAGTTTGGTGTAACCGTCCTTCATCCTACATATCATTTTAGCATGTTGTATTGACATTGTATGTACAAGATAGTCGTATGAAATTTTTATGTGTGGAATCATAGATTATGTATGCATATATGAGTATTTGTTTATATATGGGAATGATTATGAAAAATTTTCTTTGGCCACGTGTTGGTGTATTATTGGGAACATGTATATATGGTACTTTGAGGGTGCTACATTAAGTGGTATTAGAGCGAAAATTAAATTTTCTCAGGATATAAGAACATGTTGCATTCATAGTGTATTATGCATAAGTCATAGATGACATATATTTAATATGCGTTGCATATGTCAGGATGGAAAGACACCAAGCTCAAACTATCGGCCCAAATAAGTCACTAGAGTTAATTTATAGACAAATGCATATGCATTTTTTATATGAGCTTGAACAAATTTCTACTTATGACCCTTCATAAGATGTATATTCTTGTATATCAATGAATTGATTAAAAGGTGAAAGTTATGAATCAAGGGCAAGTGGATAGCACTGTTAATAAAAATTTTGAGAAGATAAAAGAGCAAGGTGAAAAGGTTTTCATAGGTGCTGGTGATACCATCATAGCAGAGGAATGGCTACAGAATGCAGAAGAAATTCTTGATCAAATTGAGAGTAAAGATGAAAAGAGAATTATCTATGTTGTGTCATTATTTAAGCAATATGCTTTAAACTAGTGGAAGACGATTTCTGGAGTAATGTTAACTTGGATCGATTTTCTGAGGGTATTTACAAAAAAAAATACATTTCAGACGATTATGTGAATAGAAAGAAGGTTAAATTTCTAAAGATGAGATAAAATGAATTATCCGTGGCTGAGTATGAGAAATAGTTTATTGAATCATCTAAGTCTGGTCTAGAAAAAGTGGCTGTTGATGAGAGGAAGTGGAAAGGATTTAAGGAAGGGGTGAATTTAAAGATTAAAGAAAGAATGGCACTTACCACGTACAAGAACTCTATAAAGATTTCATTCAGTGTTGAAGAAGATGTGAAAGAAGGAAAAACTTTAGAAGCTATGAAGCAGAAAACTATAAATATATCTACTGAAGTCAACCTAAATTCGTGAAGATTCATTTTCTAAAGGTATTGATTCTCATCTGGATGATTTTAAAGAATATATTGTGCAATCATTTAATTAATCAATGAAGGAAATAATTGGATGAGAGTCGAGAAAATAAGAAAAAGAGACTTAATATTCGACACAAGTTAAACCCGATGAACAATTTCAAATTTAAGAACGGGTCTATGTGATCCTGTAGCGAGAAAATTCTACAGCATCGGATGCAAATATGGGTACCTTAATTATAATTATTTAGAATGTATTAGTAATGATGGATTCTAATTTTTAATTCGTGTGGTTATTTACATAAGTTAGTACAAATGAATTGATTGGACATGATATATGTATCTCTATGCTTGCTGGGATATTGTGATATGATGATAAGAATTTTGCTTAGAACTAATAACTGATATGAAATGTGTGAACTTAATAGTTATGGAGTTAAAAGAGTGATTAGTATTATTTTGAGAATAAATTAGGTATGGAACTATCATGATATTATAACTTATTATGTAAGGAGATTGTTATATCTATTCGAGAGTAGAGAAAAATAGAGATAGTGGGTCAAGAAGAAACTGTACATATTTATTGATTTCAGTTACGATTACATCATATGTGATTTGAAATAAGCAAAAAGTCTATTTAATGGATGTTGAAGATTTAATGAAGATTAATTCAAGAAGAATGGGTAAATTTATAATTATAGAATTTTATAATGTGTTCCAGATAAACTATTGGAATTATTTCAGTATTAGAAAGCAAATTTGTAATTAAATTATACCAGAATCGCATCAGTATTGATTGCTTTATATAGAATAGTATCGTGGGAGCTAAAAGAGGTAAAAGAGGATAAATTGACGAATTGAATACTACACTACGGGGGCGTTAATTCCATTTATATAGAACAAAGATGATGATAAGCAATTATGTGTTGATTATGATATTTATAAATGAGACTTTTCAACGATATTGAATTATTTATGATTGCTTTATTTGATAATGCTTTTATTTATCAAATAAAGAAGAATATAGTAAGTATTTCTGAATAGTTTTGTGAGAAAAGATAGTTGTATGATATTTAGTAAAAATAAATTGAGAGTGAAGAAATTATTTTCCTTGAGAAGGAAATTATGAGGGGAATTGATTGAAATTTGTTAACAAAGCTATAAAAGATAATGTAAAGCAAACACTATTACTCTTGTATTGCTGCATCAATTAAAAATGAAAGTTATATATTTCATGTCAAGGCTTCAAGGTAAGGGACATAATATGTGTAAATACAAGAGGAAGAATAACAGTAAGTATATTCAGACAATTATGATCATGTGGGGAGAATTCTTCGACTTATGATCTAAAGCTCTTTGTTATTAAACTTAAGTTAGAAGACATAAATAACTAGAAGAACTCTTACTTGTTGAGGTGGAAAGTATTTTAATAAGTACTTACTAATATGATGCATATATTAGCTTCTTTTATATGTTATGAATTTAATAGTAAATGTGTGCTTACTTGGATAATTAAATAAGTAACATGAATCATTATATATGTTAAAAGGGTTAGATTGTGATTTATTTTATTGATAATGGAAGGATAGTGATTTTGGTGTTGCTTTGGATTGTCAATGTTTTTATGTATGAGATTGGTATGAAGATATATTTAAACACAAGAGTTCTGAATAAATTAGTCTCTAAGAAATAAGTGGATGATTATATATACATATAGTGAGATGCAAGGATATGTTGATATTGTTAATAAAATATTAATCTTATTAGGAACTAATATATTAAAAATTGTATGTGAACAATAATGCTTGTGTGATATACCAAGTGAGTATATTGTGGACTCGATATTGCATATATGCTATCAATAATAAAAAAAAGCATATAAATGATATAGACTCATATTGATAATGAAGAAAATGCGTGAATTTGACTTATTCATTATCTTTGTGTGATTATGATGGAGTAGATGAGTTATTGTGATGAGTATTTTGGATGAACTATGCTTCTTGAGTTGTGTTATAGAATGTATGATATTCGATATAAATGATGTTGATGTATTTGTTATGAGGTATATGATTGAATGTAGCAACATGAATTGTGATGGTATTGGAATTATGGTTGTAAGTGTGTATATATTATGAACTTGAGTTTGGTTTATTGGATACAAAAGAGGTTATGTTTGTGAGTAAATGTTGATTATGTCGATTGGCTAAGTGTCCATCGATAAGGCAAATAATACTAAACAATAAGACTGAGATGTGAAAGTGTGAATTCTTGCATTTATCTAAATTATTGCGAGATGCTATCCCTATTGTTGAGATGAATGCAAACATTAAATAAAGTATTGAGATTTGAGATTCATGTAATGTGTACTCAATTGCTTATTGATTATATTTATACTCGTTTAGTATGGAATTGATGATTGTAGGTGTTAAAGATGATGAAGTGCAAATGCACATATTTGGCTATATATATATATAATCCTTTATATGTAAGTTGATTGTAATCACATCATCTATAATACATTATTAAACTATCATTACATAACCAAAATCATAATTCTCATATTCAATCCATATTCAATATACATATATAAGCATAATGCAACAATGCATGTTTATGCAAGTTACTTATCCAGCCAGAATCATCATACGTCACATACATTTCACACAAAACTCCCTTTTTCTTTATCATATTTTTTATATATATATGGCCATTCCTGAGACTCTCTGCCCAGCTCAGTCTCAGATCTCACACGTATATATATCTTACACGAATGGCCACATTTGAGACTCTCTGCCCAGCTCAGTCTCCACACTCACACATTTTTCTTATATTCCTTACATCAATCATTATGCATATGTTTCATTATTCTCACAACATTACTTATATCATAATACCACATCAAGTGGCTTGCACACAAAGGTGCCAATATTCGCAATTCACCACATCACATACTCAATTGACTATTCAATGGTCTCACAACAATATATACATATATTCAACATTCTTTCTTACAACAATATAATTACATATTCATCATTCTTACCACTTTAATGACATACACAAATCAACATAGTTAAATAACTATAGTTACTTGAAAATCACTATATATATGCATTACATTAACAATTACTTATAAAAAGGCTTCAACTCCTTCTAAAAAAAAGCTCCCCCTATTGAGTAGGGTCTTCGCTATCTCTTCCAACTACTACATACAAATATATATCAATTCTAACAATCAAAAATAGCAATTTACCCCAATTTCACAAAGGGGAAACTAAATGCTTAAAGTTCAATATGACCTAAAGATACACACACAACTCCAATAATCCCCAAATTTCTACTGAAGCTAGGGTTATGAGTCTACTTCAAATTTCAATTAAAATCACTCAATTCGGATAAGTATGGAATTAATTATGGATTTTAGAATCCATTCGGCCAAAATAGGGCACTCAACCTGAGCAGTAAAATGTCCGGCCTTATTTGACCCTCTTAGCAATAAAATCAGTTCAAACTTAAAACATAGAAATTATAGAGGACTCTCTGAAGTTTGTAGAGAATCTAACCATACTCAAATAAGAGCTCTATATCCCTATTTATAGCCAAAAAAATGGGACTGAAAAAATAGAGGAATATGATACGAACTTGCAAATAATCAAAATCAACAAGTTAAACTTACCAATTGATGCTTCAATGAAAATAAGACCTTCTATGGCTTCCTAAGGCAATGAATTGCTAGCGTGAACAATATCATAAGCTCTCCAAAAATAACTCAAGAACTCACTCTCTACTTCTTCTCCAAAATCTCTACACAACTCACACACATATACACTTATATATCCTAACCAATCAAAGCTCACCAAGTTGCCTCCCCTTAAGCCTACCCCCATTAATGCCCAACTATCATAATAAATACATATTTATCACAATATAACAAATATAATAATACTCTTAATAATATATCAAATATCACCAAAATATCCCATAAACTCCTTAATGAAATAGGCATATAGCACAATAGCCCAAAACTTCCAATTGTGACAATTAACTTCAAACTTTCTTTCAATTTAGTCCTTCTCGACAACACATGCACAATCTCTAACTCAATTAAAGTTCACTATCTCTCATGAATAAGATGCAATACATATGTATTTAATACGTATGAAAAAGGGCGGGCGTTACATACTATGTACTTCAAACCATTATCAAATAGAGTCAATTTATCTAAAACCGTTAAAAATAATGACACGGCAAAGGGTATTTTAGTCATACCACTTTTTTGAGAAAAAATATCTGTGTGTTTTTACATTCTGACTTGATTTATTTTTATAACAAATTAGTATCTTGTTTTATAATATAAAAAAATAATAAATTTATTTATTTATTTATAATAATAAATATGAAAAAATAATTTTTTAATGGTTTAATCAATTTTTTAATTTCCAAGTGTGTGTGTATATATATATACCAGACGACTTACAAGGACCGACATGGGATACAAACAGAAGATATGGAAAGATCACAGTTGAAGATAAAGAGAAATTATAGATGAAGAGAAATTACAAAAATGCAGAAATACAGATCCAGAATAAAACAAAAATAAAGAACATAAAATAAATAGAAAATCAAATAATAAAATAAAAATACATAAATATAATAATAAACATAAACAAAATATAAAATAAACAGAAAATAAAATTATTTACTACTTCGTTAAACCTGTCAGAATCTCAAAGATCACGAGGCGGGTATCAACAATAAATAGAAAATAAATTAAAAACAAACTAAACAAACATGAATAATAAAATAAACTTAAAATAAAAACAAATAAATTATGTATGCATGAACACAATAATTAGGTGGCTCAGCCAACCAATGCATGATATATATATGATATATATAGGCTTTAGGCGGTAGAGCCAGCCTTAGGCATGCAAGATATATAGGCTTCAGGTGGCTGAGCCGACCTTAGGCATGCAAGAAATTAAACAAAACATAAACAAATTAAATAAACATAGTTTTGGTACATTTTTTCTTGATTATTTTCTTAAATAGCAAAGGTATAATACAAGATTGGACCTAAGGTTTTGGCTATCAAAGCCTTACAAAGAAGAAGATGGAATTTTGGATCTACAAATCCTTAGATTAGAAGAAGAAAAGAAGAGAAAAGGAAAGGAAAGGAAGAAGAAAGAGAGAGAGAGAGACAGAAAATATCTAAAATTTTTTCTCCTCCTCCTTCTTCAAAATAATGACCCTTATATAGATTTTAGGTGGCACTATTTACACATATTTTTTACTATTCATGAATAGTATTCTGTCCCCTACCAGCCGTCAATCACTGTTCACAAGTACTGTTCATATGAATAGTACCTGATGAATAGTAACAGATAAATAATAATTTTTTAGAGAGTTTCAGGTATCCAAGTTGTACATTGTGATACTATCCAGACTGTATTCACTATCAGGGAATTCCTTGAATTCTTCAGGATCATCTTCTGGTGGAACATAATCCTCGATAACATTTTCTTGGAGCTCTTTTAATAGTAATGGGTTGTTGGTCTTAATTGGGATCCTGTGGGTTGGGAAAAGTTTAAGAGAATGTTTCCAAACTCAAATCTGCTGCTGATCATCCATAATGTATAGTTTGAATTTCATATGCTCAGCTTGCCAAATTTCTTTGGGAATCAGGGCATGCATATGAAGGTGATAAGTGATATACTGAGGAATTGGTGGCTCGGAACAAAACCAGTCATCCATGTAAGCAGCTCTGATGAATAGAGAATCCAGTACTGGTTTTATCTTGATGAAGTGGTAAGGTCTCTTTGGTCCATTAACCCATTCCATTCCTACACTGTGAATTTAGACGATTAATTTGTTCAACCCTATTGAAAAAGCAGTCTCAATAGTCTGTCTCAACTTGTTTCCAAGAAGATAAAGATAATATAGAGGTTCTTCATAGACAACCAATTGCTCAATAAGTCCGTAATCCATGAAGGACTGAAAGGTAATAACTGTCGTCTGATTCTCATGTAAATCCACAAACTTAATAGGATTTTCATCCCATCGAGCCAGATTGATATGAACCTTGTAGATGGAGAACTACAGCTGGCATTTGCAATCGTGTCTTTCTAAGGGAATTTCTTCTCCACAAGCATACCTTTCTGCTATGAGTAGTCTTGGCTCTCTGTACTTTGTATGTTGAACCACATATACTCCGGGGATTTTGAAAGTGCCAAGGCAAATTTCTCGGAGCATATTTTGGCAGGCAATATACTTATTATAAAAACTTTTTTTTTCTTTTTTCTAAAATATTTTCTTGTAGTTCTCTAGGGAGAAGAGGATAAAGACTACCAGACAACTGAAAAAATTCTCTAGACTCTATAGTTTCTATATTAGACTCTTTAAGATACTTATGCACGACTTCTCGTAGATGCTCATTTTCTAATTATAATTTGCTAATTACATGAGATAATGCAGTGACACCTATGCAAGATGAATTAGCAATAAGTGTAGTACAGTTGCTATGTTGATTATGGATTTCTACTAATGACCTTTTCTTATTTGATGCAGATGCAGGTGCAGACAAAGTTGCTATATTATTATTTTCTAACTAGTGAGAGCTACTGATATTTTTACATTAGGTAAAAATATCTACTTTATTTTTCTTAAGTAGAGTATGACCTGGACTATTGTCGTCCAATGCATGAAAAAGATGATGTGCATTGCCAAAAGATTTTTCTAAGTTTAAATTTCTAGAATTAAGTTCACTAAAATACTGTGCAAGTGAGTGACATGTGATGACTTTTTGTTTGATAGTGCAGAGGGACCACACATTATCAAGGAGACAGCTCTGCTCAGCTGTCAATTCTATCCCTTCGTTTAAATGAAAGCATATATTTATTCCGCGCAAATCTGGCAGATAATATTTTTCAAAAGTAATAATGGGTCGCTTTGAAGAACTGCCACTATCCATCTGAAAAAATAAGAATATAATAATATACTAAGATTTTCTACTTTGAAAAAATTTCTAATGCTATTATTTAAATTTCTATAATACATTTGCACAAGCTAATATATATATATATATATCTATAGCTAAAAACTTTCACATGCCTCTGTCCTGTAAGAAAAAATAAAATTAGTACAAAAATTAAAAATAGAACAAAAAATATTATTATTCTGAAAATAGACACTTTGTTTTGTAAACATTGACTCATCCTGTATCCCTTTTGTTAACATGCTTATCTCATGCTAATAAATAGAATTGTCTTTTATCAGATTGAGATATTGCGACTTGGGCTTTGTAATGAAAGGAAAAGACAAGGATATGTGTTTACTTTTAAAGTTTATGGAAGCATGCGTAGTCTTATAGGGAGTAATTACATTTATGAAAGGAGTCCCTAAGATTACTACATGACCTATGTTGGAAATTAGAAGAAAATGTGTTTTAATTAAAAAACCATTATTTAAAACACTTGCTTCTATTTTTCCTTCAACATGCATTTTAGACTTATTTGCTGAATCAAGTCCTTGTCTTGTTTTCTTATAAAAACATTTTGGTACAAGACCAGTTTTAATACAACTTAAATTAGCTCCTGTATCAAATAAAGCAACTGTGTCAATTTTAAAATTATCATCAAAAACCAAAGTAAGCTTTATAAGATACTTTCTTGAAATAACCTGACTTAGAACACAAAGATAATCTAATGGAAGTTTATCTAAGTTTGTTAAAGCTTGGTGTTCCAAAGGATCTTGGGTTTCATCATCATCACTAGACTCCTTGGATGACTTAAAGACTAGGAGTTGAATCAATTCAGAATCTTTTTGCTATTTTTCTTTGAGCTATTTAATTTTAGACTTAATAGTTTTGACCTCTGCCTATAATTCCTGAATGGTTCCTAATGGTGTTTTATTCCCTTTTTTCCTATTCAAAATGGAAGTAAGGTCATACATACCAGAACTAGTGGAAGGAAGTTTAGAGGCTTTTATTTTGGGTTCCTCTTTCAAGGATTTCTGAAGTTGATCGAAGATATTTTTTCTGTATATCAGGATCATTGATGTGTTAGATGACATCTAAGATCATGGTTTGTTCATTTATAAGAACATTGATCTGTTTTGGTTCAGACTCAGAGTTTGATTGAGTCTAAACTGGATTCAGAATATAAGGTTGTTGCAAGCTCATCAACCTGAGAGTTACCTTCTTTAGAAGAGAGTTTAGAACCAGTTTCAGATTCAGAAGTTTCAATTAACAAAGCTGTCAACTTTGCTAGAGTTTTTTCTTGCAATCCTAACTCTTGGAGTTTTTTGGAAAACCTGCAATATCTGGAATTATGACCTTTTTTGCCACACTTAAAACAAGTGACATCTTTAAGATTAGAATTTCTTGATTTAAATGTTTTGGATTTCCTAGAGTCTCTTTTATAAGGTTTCTTATAATAAGACTATTCTTGAGGTTTGGATTTGGAATATTTCCTGAATTCTTTGGATTTTTTATGGGAAGATGGTTTTCCTGAAGAGGAATCTTTTTGGCAATTGCCTGAACAAGTTCGGCTTTGGGTAAAAGTAAGAGTAGGATCAAACTGTTTACAAAAAGTTCCTACTTCTTGTTTGGTCTGTTTCAACTCTTTTTTTAGATGCTTTCGGAGTTTCAAATCCTGACAGATTTTTAAACTTTCTTTTTAGGTTAAACTGATCATTTCACCATTGGTGAGCTGATCATAAGGGATGATATGGCTTCCAAAGGTTTGTCTAATGGAGTTTCTAACCTTTTTGCCTAATAAAATATGAAGTCTTGCAAAGAATTTTTCTTTCCAAAAAGGCTGGTTTGAGTCTTCTCTGAGCATGACTCTAGAGAGGAAAGTTGACTTGTAATCCTAAAAGCTGCTAAAGTTTTTACACCTAAGGTTGGATAATAAGTTTGCATTTTTATCCTTGAGGTGTGAAGAATCACCTACGAAATATTGTGCTATGGTCAGTAAAAGAGTTGACACAACATCTTGGATTGGATTACCTAGAAGGTCGAGGATAGGTTCTCCACCTTCACCTGTTTGGATGGCATGAAGGATGTCCAATTGTTATTGGGAAGTGAGATGGTAATCCTACCATCCTTTCAATTATCCTGAGAATCCAGCTATGAGAAGTTCTGCAATAGTTTTATCGGATGTGCCTACTTGGGTCTTATAAGAATTAGATGCCATGGTCATTTGTTGCAAGAAGTTTAGGATTTGGTATTCAATCATACCATCAATGTTCCATTTGTAAATAGAACTGGCATTGAATTTTGGTTGAACTATGGCATTAGGTTGGATACCTAATTCTAGTTCTGGTAACCTGTTTTGGTAATAACCTATTTAAGGATATGGACTGGGCCAATGAAGTCTTATAACTTCAGGAGTTAGTTTTTGGGTTACTTGATGAGTGTGAAAAATACTTATTTTAAGCACTCTATTTTATTGCATCTTAGGCTTAGTAGTTGCATTGTTAGTTAGTTTTTAGTTAATTTAGTTAGTTTTGTTATTTTATTTTAATTAGTAGGATTTATTTGTTTTTAGATAATTTCTTTTGGGTTTTTATTTTATAGGATACATTAGGATGAAGATTGGATCAATCCTTGAAGTTTGGATAAGCTAAAGACTCAAGATAAAGCCTTATCTACGTTGGGGATAAGTGAGGTCGTGATTAAGAGTGTTTTGGCCATGTTACAGAGTGGCACGGCCATGGCAAAATCGAGCACGACTGTGCCACTCACAGAGCTCAGCAATAGTGTGTGTCTTGCGCACCCATGCCATTTTCTTGCGCACCTATGCCAGCTTTATTTGATAACCCATGAGATGATAATTTTCAGCTGAAGATTGGATAGATAGGGACTTATCTCTTATCTTTTGATTAGATAGAGTTTGTGAGGGGTTAGATTACCTTTCTCACTAGGTCTTTAGGTCTATAAATAGGACTATTTCATGTTCATTTAA
>CATIWO010353221.1:0-38113 GCA_949673435.1 Macaranga tanarius | reverse complement strand
AATCAATCCTTGAATAAAGCAAACACAAGGGAAAAATCAAAAGGGAATTTCTTATCTTACAGTGTTTCTCGGCAAGTAGCGGGCAAAGAACTTTGAGTAAATTTATTGTAAGAAAGATCAATTGTGCTGCATACAAAAATTAAGCTTTGAGCAATGAATATTGAAATAATTAAAGATAAAATCTCTGTTTTCTTGTGCTACATAGAGCAGGAGTAAAATGAAGCTATCAGTAAAATTACTGGTATCACTTTTCAGTTTTCATTCATTTCTTTTGGCAGGATCAGATAACTGGTGAGAGGTTATAAATCTCCATCTAGATGTCAACTAGAACCAAATACTTGCAAACAGTTGTACTATAATGTTTAAGCACATAATGGAACTATTGATTTCCTTGGCCCAAAAATAACATCAAATAAAATCTCAAAGAATTACTGATGAAACATCAGAAAACAAACATACACACGACTGTTTTGCTGCATGATCCAGTTCGGGATGGGCCCAGTTAGCAAGTTGCTTGTCAAATACCTATACGATAAGCAAAACCATATCATTTTTTTTTTGCTAAGCACATGCTTTTCATTTTATGAAGAATGATTTCAGGAATTATAGATTTAGAAATTTATATTACAAAGGGAAACCAGTGAAAATGGTCTTGCCAGCCACAAAGATGGGTTTAAAAAGCTTACATGCTCTCCAAATTTGTTAAACCTTCAAGATTTGTTGGAAGAATTCCTGAGAGTCTGTTAAAGCTGAGATCCCTACAAGAAGGTGTTTTTATTTGACTCTATAAGAAAGGCTGTTTCAGAATGTAAGTAGATTAATTTAAAAAATGATAGAAAAGGTAAAAGAATATTACAAAACTTTCAGATTTGACATTTCTATTATATAGCCTGGCAGAGGTCCGGATATATTGCAGCTACTCAACATTCTGTAAATAATATCTTCTTATAAGTGCATGTTGGAGAATATATCCCATATTGGAAAAGTATAAAGAGTTAAAGTGACTTATAAGTGGTGTAGATTGGATCTTAACATAAGCTAATTAGTTTTATGTTACATGGGATCAATTTTATTTATAAGTTCACATGTGTGTGTGGGCCAACACTCTCTGGGCTCGTGGACTTGTTAACATGGTATCAGAGCGGTGATTCTGGGCTCGTGTTTAAGACCTAGAGTTTGGTGCGGCCCGTTTGTGACCTTGTGAGTCGTTGGGTGCGGACCATTTGTGTTTGGCAAGTGTAACTGGTCCAAGCCTATTTACACTTGAGGAGGAGTGTTGAAGAATATATCTCACATTGGAAAAGTATAAAGAGTTAGAGTGACTTATAAGTGGTGTAGATTGAGTCTTAATATAATCCAATTGATTTTATATTACATGGGCTCAACCCCATTTATAAGTTCATGTGTGTGTATGGGCCAACACTCTCCTGGCCCGTGAACTTGTTTAACAATCTTCTCGTTTCAAGGCAGAAATGCTTGAGGGGATAGGCCCTTCAAAACCACTCTCTTGGATCTCTCTGTCAACACCACCATTAAGAATGAACTCAAATTCCTCCTAAAAGCCAGTGTTTCGTATATAGATTTAAAATTTAATAATGCAATAATGGCACGTCCAGTGTCTCAAGGTGTTTCCAGTTTTGAATAAAACTAAGTATTTTTCCACTGAAGTTGTTACTGCTAATCTGACTGCACAGGACCGAGTACAAAAACAAGATCAAAACATATGAACATCCCCAAGGTATTAGCTTGGCAAAGGGGCTAAATATTGACAAGGGCTTATAGTTTTGTTAATTTGGTCATATTGGTGAGAGCAAGAGGTAACTCTCCAGTAAGATTGTTTGCATTAAGGATGCTATGTACAACAATGAGTAACAAACATAAATATGTAAAAAATTATGTTGTTTTGAGGTAAATAAACACGGAATGCTAAAAGAAGTGGTTTAAAGAACAGACAGAATATCCATATTGACCAAGTTTCCAAGCTCAGGAGGAACTGCTCCGAAAAAGAGATTGTTCTTAAGGCTCCTGAATGAATAAGATTACCAGATGAATTTCAAGCAAGTATTACATCTAAATTAAAGAAGAGAAAAGAGAGACAAAGATAGAGCATTGATACAAGTATGTAAGTGAGGTCATTTGTCCTAAGTAACCTGGAATCTTCCCTGTTAAACGGTTCACTTCAAGAGACCTGCAGTGCAATTCATATGTTAATTAATAGTGAGCATATATATATTTGTTTGGGTTTCTTCATTTGAAAGTACTTACAGATATCCAAGCTTTGAAGAAGCCCATTCACGTGGTATATTGCTACTAAGGTAATTACGAGTTAGAACACTGCAAACCCAAATGAAAGATTTTTTTTTTCAATTTAATTGAAGTCTATATACAGGCCTATTCTTGTTGATAAAAGAAAAGGATGCATAAAAAACCACAATAATTGGAAGCATTCTCATAATGCTTTAAGGTAAGGTAGATTCACAATTGCTGGTGGAAGCACACCAACAAGATCTTGTCCTTTGAGAAATCTATATCACAAGTACAGTATATAATATATCAAAATTCCATATCTCAAATGACAAAATTTTGGAGGCATGACAAATGGAAATTCCCTGACCCTATTGATTCAGAAACAGATACAGCATACAACTACATCTAGAATTGCTGTCAACTATATGAAAATGCAGAGGATAAAATTACTTGGAAGTTGACTAAAAATGAAAGATATTCTGTAGCTAGTGCATGGGAAAAAATTAGAAAGAAAATTCCATATCTCAAACCAGAATAAAACATCAAATAATATATGGCTGTTTTAATATTGGTAGCTTGTAGAATTAAAGAATTCTACACCGGATCAGACAGGAGGAAAGTGAAGGGTTACATTTTAAAATTCATGCACCATCCGAACTAGAAAAACTTCATACCATTTTCAAAAAACGGAAAAACTTCATACAGATTTTTAAGGTGAGGAAGTTTTGCAATAGCAGAAGGTAGAACACCAGCCAGATCTTGCCTATTTAGAAATTTGTATTACAAGAATCCAAGACCTATGAATTCAGACAATAACTTATAGAAATTCTAAAACAACTTATAGAAATTCTAAAAATTACTATTTGAAATCCATTGTAAACTCCTTGAAAACAATATGATTTTTTTTTTAAAAAAAAATCTAACTACAATCACCCTGCTCACCACCTTTTAAAATCACCGCATTCTTATTTTTTGAGCTAATTTTCAACGAGAAATATGCAAAACTGCTAAATTAAAAAAAATGATAATTCACGACTACAGTCATTAGGACCTAGAAGTGAAGTGAAATCATGGAATGGGACTTACATGCTGACAACATGGTATTCACCATCACCACCAGGAAAAGAGCAATTGCAAATTATACTATTATTGTACAGTGACCTATCATTTGATGATGGGGTGAACCAACTTGCATCATTACTGCAAGGATCTACATTAAAGTTCCAAGCTTTGCCCAACTAGGTTGCTACTTCTTGAAGAGCTACAGCTGCAAATACATCAAGATTGAAACTTTATTTACTTTCTTTTTCTGAGTTTGTTGGGAAATAGGAGAAAAGATGGAAGAGAGTCCATTTTATGTACCTTCTGCAACAGGAAGCCGCCCAGCTGCTTATGCTTGAACTTTGATAGCTTCCATGGAAATGAAAACCAGAAGAATCATTATTGCAATTAAGCTGATCATTGCCTGTAAATTTTCTCTTCTTGCCATAGTTTTCTTCTTCTATAGTTGTCGAGCTAGGTACAACTGAATTGATATGAAATATCTATATGGAGAAAGATCTTTTAGTCCAAAAGGATGGTTTTACAAATTAACCTCCATAACCATTTTAAATCTTCACATGCCTAAGTTGGGCCCAAATAGTGGGGTCCATGCTCTATGGTTATAGCTTGACTGCATTCTTTTAGATTTCAATGAAGTAGTACATGTGATGTGAAGCTCTAATTCCATAGTTTCACCATTATTCCCTACTTTGATTATCCATACACTAAATTATTAATTGAGTTTCTGTTAATTCTAAATAATTATTATGTGATTATCGTGTGGCTTACATTTCTGCTACTATGGAATTGTATTTGAATTTTTTGCATGAAGGGCTAAGAGTGAGTTTTTAAAAAGTTTAATTCAGTTTAATTCGTTTACACTTTTCTTTTTTTTATTTGTTTTAATATTCTATAATTCTAAAAATCTCAATAATTCAAATCAAATCAGATAAATTTTTTTTTAAAAAAAAAGTTAAAAACTTTTCGAACAACTTTTTTATATCTAAAATTTTGAGAAAAAGTATATACAATAATTTTTTTTTCTTTAAAGAACACACTTGGTTTTAGCTTATGAGCCATCAGTGAAAATGGTAAAACAACCACCAAAAACCATAGACAATTAGCTAGGGTCAAATTCTTTATTGGGACTAAAAATGATAATTCTTCTAATATATATGCATATACATGGTTTCAATAAGACCCTATAATAAAAGAAAAATAACATCCACAGTTTAGGCACTTTATTTTTTATATTTTATAATCACACTAAGAAATTCTAGTGAAATTGGAAGCCGTTAATATATATATATATATATATATTGAATGATAAGTATTTATAATATGTTTCAATTAATTATTTATTAAAGTACACAACTTACATTTTTGAACTAATTTGTTTGGCCTTGAGCTTAAAATTTATATTTATTTATTTATAATTCAGTGTAAATCAGGTAGGTTTAAAACAAATACTGACCAGATATGGTATAGATGATGAACCAGCCTATATTATATCTGATGAATTAACAAGGGACCGAGCTTCAGCAATTCTTGTACTAATGTGGTTGTTCTCCTTTTTGTCAAGCTTGGCCAAGCCAAAGTCAGATATCTTGGGATTCAAATCCTTCTCTAGCATTACATTAGTAGCTAAGAATACTACGCCTACACAAATCATATCCCTCATAGGCCAGTCTAAATTGAATGGGCCTTCGTTTTTACCTATCCATAAGTACTATTACACAAAATTCTCATCTTTTTCTTGATTTTTTTGCACAATGTAGCCATTAAAATAACTAAGAAGTAGACTTACCAAAAAAAACATCTGCAAAGCTGTTGTTTTCCATGCACTCATAACAGTTGTCTCCCTTCAAAACAGCAAGTGAGCTGATTCCGATGCAGTCCATTGCGAGATTTAGGCGATACTGGAGATTAGCTAAGGAGCTCATCCCTTTGTTGTGTGGTGGCGACCAGAACAATGGATAAGGAAAGAGAAGAGCTAAGGAGTCCATCTCTTTGTTGCGTGGTGGCGATCAAAACAATGGAGAAGGAAAAAGAAGAGCCTCTCTTCCTTTTTTTTTCGGTGGTGGTCCTTCTTTTTGACGAAAAATAAATAAATAAGAAGTGGGTGAAATTAGGAAAGTGATGGCTTCTTTTTTTTAAAATTTATTATTTTCTTTTCTTTTTCATAAGATATTAAAAAATAAACTTTTATTTCAAAATTTTATTAGATATTAAAAATAATTTTTCGTTCCATATTTAATTTTATTATGAGTTTAGATTTATATTTATAGTATATGTGAATTTTTATTTAAAATTTAATAATATATTTTATTTAATTAGAGATGAATTTTATTAAATTTAAACAATCTAAAATATTCATAAAAATTTTTATTAAATTCTAGTAATTAATTTTAAAATTTTTATACTAATATAAATAAATATATGAAAATAATATTTTAATGTAATTTGTGTTTTTTAAGTTTTAAATTATATGTATTGATATAGTTAGGGGTGGCCACGGTTCATGAGCCGGCCGGTTCCGGTTCGGAACCGCCGGTTCATGGTTCGACCTAAGGTGGAATCGAACTGGAACCGGCTTAATCCCGGTTTCGGTTTATAGTTTCGGTTTTTTTCGTTTGGTTTTTACGCACTGTAAAAAAATTGTATTATTTTAGAAAATAAAATATACCACAAGTAAGATAAAATTATTTAGAATTTTATAAAGAGTTGTAACTTGCATTTTTTGAATTTTTGATATAATTTAATTTTTTTCATAAAATGAACTAGAACCGGCCGGTTCGGAACCTGAAGTTGCCGGTTCCGAACTGAAACCGCCGGTTCACGGTTCCAGAATGTTGGAACCGGCCCTGAACCGGTCCCACCCTCGGTTCAGGGCTGGTTCATCCCGGTTCCGGTTCCAAATTTGACCGGGCCGGTTCCGGTTCGGTTCCGGGCCGAAACCGGCCCTTGGCCACCCCTAGATATAGTATCAGTTTGAATCATTTTGCTAACCATTTTTGAAATTTACAATAGTAGCAGCCCGATATAATTCAATTTTGCCCGATATTAATCAATACCAATACCGAAAGAGTTCACGGTTCCATTATTTAAAACCCTTACACTCTCTGCAACAAAAGTTTAATGTAAATATTTCATTAATAGAAATAGAAAAAAAACAAAGATACAAATGGATGAGGGTATAGTAGAGTGGCAGTGAACTGAAAATTTTTAAGTAAACTAAAGGCCAACAAAAACTTTTGTTCTTACAGCATATATTGGTAACAAATTTAGCTATTCAAATATAGATGTGCAAAAATCTCAACATTTCTTCTGTCACTGTAAGAGGAAGAACATAAACTTTTAATGATAAGTTACGAAGGTCTCAAAGGATGCCAGTAAAGAATTTCTAAGTATTTTGACAAAGGAGCTGTTACGCAAGGGACTGTTATTACGTGGATAATGGCTTCAAGATTGCTTGCTTAAGAATAGGATAAATAGTTAGCATTTTTATTTTCAATAATGTACTAGTGCCAATCACCAATAGTGTCCTATTTCTTTGGGATATTATCTAAGAAATAGGAATAGTCGTTAATTTACTTTGTATTTAAACTCTTCAAAAGTTAGTAATAAAACAAGCTTATTCCAAACTAAACTAATGTGGTTTATTCTCACCTTAAGCAAAATCATTGTTATTGCAGCTTTGACTGGGACCTATCATTGGTATCAGAACTGTACCACTATGACAACCAACAAAGAACGAATTGAGCATCTTGAGGCAGGGCTCATAGGACTTCAAGACAGCATGAGTCGAATAGAGTAGGGTGTTGCTGATAGGCTTCAATGGATGGAAGACAACATCAATAAACTATCGGCAGCTTTACTTTCAAACAAATAAGGGTCTAGTAGCAATGACAACAACAGTCGCACCCAATACCAAAGAGAGGTATTTGCAAAACCAACAAATGGTGGTAGGCCAACATTTTCATCCAAAGTGGCAAAACTTGAGTTTCCAAAATACTTAGGGGATGACCCAACATAATGGTTTAATAAAGTGGACTAATTTTATGAGTACCAAGGCACCATTGAAGCTCAGAAGGTGTCATTGGCTTCTTTCTATCTCGAAGGCGAAGCGAATCAGTGGAGGCAATGGCTGCGACGTGGCTATAAGGAGGAAGGTCGAGAAGTAATATGGGCCATTTTTAAAGGAGAATTATGGGCGCGGTTTGGACTATCAGATGGCGAGGACTTTGATGAGGTATTATCAAGGGTGAAACAGGAGGGCTCCTTACGTGACTATCAGAAAGAATTTGAAAAATTGGGCAACAAAGTACAAGGATGGACTCAAAAGGCCTTGGTAGGGACATTTATAGGTGGACTCAAAGCTGAAATTGCAGATGGCATTAGAATGTTTAAACCAAAAACATTAAAATAAGCTATCAGCTTGGCTAGAATGTGAGATGAGCAGCTGATCTATCAAAACAATTCTACTTGCTCATTGAATGGGACTACTCTCGACTCTTCACCCATAAAAGCTTCTCCAATAAAGCGACTGAATTAGGATGAGATGCAAAAGAGGTGAACTTCAGGCCTTTGTTTTAATTGTGATAAGAAATTCGTGCCTGGGCACAAATGCAAAGCGTCACAATTGATGTTGCTTAAGGGAACTTGTGTTGATGGTGAAATATGTTTGTCAACTTGAACCTTGAGGACAAGGTTCTACCAAAAGGGGAAGGTATTGATAAGTTACGAAGGTCTAAAAGGACGCCAATAAAGATTTCCAAGTATTTTGAATAAGGAGTTGTTGTGCAAAGGACTGTTGTTACGTGGATAATGGCTTCAAGATTGCTTGCTTAAGAATAGGACAAATAGTTAGCATTTTTATTTTCAATAATGTACTTTGTATTTAAACTCTTCAAAAGTCAGTAATAAAGCAAGCTTATTCTAAACTAAACTACTGTGGTTTATTCTCACCTTAAGCAGAATCACTCTTATTGCAGCTTTGACTGGGACCTATCATTTAACTTCTATGAATTACATTTAATTTAAAATCAGACACCCATCCCAAGCTAGCCACAACTTTGTTGGTTGTTAAGTGGTAAATTAATACTTTTTTTTTTTACTTTTTGTCCACTAGAGGCTCATTGCAACACAATGGGAGTAGCCCTTCCCTTCCTAAATCCCACCTCACCCACGCGAACAAGAGAACAATCCTCCCATCCATTAGTAAATCCATACCTTGAGGATTTGATTCCAAAAATTCCTTATACTTAAACCAGGTTTTAAATAACGGCTTCGTAATTCATATCGATATTGATAACGGTATAACGGTATCGGACTGAATCAAACCACATTCTTCGGTACTACCGTGAATTTCAAAAAATCATCTGTAAAAAAAATGCAAAATAAACTTTAATATCTAATATAATAAGTTAAGAATTATTTAAAAAATTTATATTTGCACTTAATAATAATAATAATAATAATATAAGAACTTTTATATAAGAATTACTCCTTTCATTCCGTTCCAATTGTCGTTTAAGGGTAATGTCATAAAGATAAAAAATCCTATTTAATAGGCACAATTATAGATAAAAATGACTATATTACTCTCTTTTAGAAGGATCAAAAGTTAGTACTCCAATCAAACTTTAAAATCAAAATATGGGTAAAGTTTGAAAGAATATTTTATTTTTTATTGGTAATCTAAACATATCATTTGGAGTGAATCAAATTCTATTTGTTTAAAAGACGATTAGAATGGAATGGAGTGATTGCTTAATTTTTATTCAATTTAATCTTTATATACCTCAAATAAATTATAATTTAATTTTACTAACAGACAAATATAGAGTATTTCTAACAAATTTTTATACAATATATACTAAATTATTACATAATTATAATAATATTAAATAAAATTATATTATTTTTATTTCAATAATATAACAATAATATTGTATAAATAAAAAACTACAATTGTATTTACTTCTAAAAAATTATGTCAACTAAAAATAATTACTACAAGATAATTTTTTTTAATAAATAAAGTACAAGGTGAGTAAAGATTAAAAAAATATATAAATATATATATATAATTATGGGCCTAATTACATTAAAAATAATGGGCCTGAATGAATATTAAACAAATGATGGGCCAAATGTGTATGGATCCACCAGCAGCAGCGTCTTCTTCTTCTTTTTCTTCTTCTAATGGCTGACGCCAGAACACCCACAGAAAATAACGGTCGACGCGGAAAATATCAGACGATACGACCAATTCTTGCGTTTCATGAGCGATTCATCGACCAACCCCCTCTAGCCACGCCGATCCACCCTAATCTTGGATCGCCACCTAAAATTCCGTTACGAAACGGGCGATAACCCTGACTTAAACCGCTAAGTTCAATGACTAATATGCAGACAGAAAGAGGCAAGCAATTACAGTAGTTAAACATACATCTCCATTTATTTTGGCTATTCAAAGCAAGAAGCATATGTGTAGCTGTAGCAAATGATTACATAATTTTGAAATCTGGCATTACTACTATATGTAGCAAGATAGGTCCAGATATGTTACAATTCCTCGAGATCTTGCAACATATTTCACAGAAGCTGAATTGTTGCAGTACAAAAAGTTTCGAATTTAAGACATCCATCAATCTTAATAATGACTCACAGCATGTTAAGTTGCGTCATGTGGTCCAAATATAGAAACTTGAACCCTCTTCGTGTACGTCGCTCATCCTTCTACATAATTCATAAAGACATAATTGAGAAACTGTAATTTTTCAACTTTTAAAAAGCATGCAAGAATATAAGTAGGTAAGCCTGTAAGAGCAGCTAGCCTGGAATGCATAACTCACAGTTCAGTTAAATTTTCCCAAACATAAATATTGGAAGGAATAGGCCCTTGAAGACCACTAGCTTGAATCTCTTTGTTAGCATACCAATAAAAATGGACTTAGAACTCCTCTTGATGTGAACGTTGCATGGATTGAGAATATATAATAGAAAAAAGCAAGTATAATTTTTGAAGATCTTTCCAGCTTTGAATAAAACTGGGCAACTTTCCATTGAAGTTGTTGCTGATAATCCTACTGCATATAACTCAGTATTAAAACTAAATTAACTGGTAGGGCACAAGGGTAAATGAGATTAATTTGGTAAAGAAAATCTAAACTTAATAATAGGTAACAATGTCAAATAGTACAAGGCCTTACAGCTTTGTCAGTTTGGTCAAATTAGTAAGAGTAAATTCCAGTCAATTTATTTGCACTCAGAATGCTGTAAAAAAAGAAAAAACATATTAATGCGAGTTTACTCTAGTATTATTTGATAAAATCAGAAAAACTTTCTGATAGAAAGGGTCCAAGGGACTGACAGAATCTCCATGTTAACCAGGTTTTCAAGCTGTGGTGGAATGGTTCCCAAAAACATATTGTTCTCAATCGACCTGAGTAAATTCTCCCCAAGATTAACAAGGCTAATGAACAAAATGAATTTATTTATACTAAGGAATGACATAAAGTTATTGATAGAGCTGTTGTACAAGACACGAAGTGTGACAATGTTTTCCAAATAGCTTGGGATTTGTCCAGTTAAGCGATTAACAGCAATCAACCTCCAGCATGTGCATTCAGCTGATTCAATATGACTGAGCATTCATTGAACATCCCAACATTAACAACTCACACACATTGCTTACAGATATTTCAGTTTTGTAGCAGGCCATTCTCTTGGTATATTACAGATAGATCACTGCAAACCAAATGAAATAATAGCAGTCAAAATAAAACTTCCTGTTCATTTTGAGGTCTTAATCCATCCGAATTAGAAAAACTTCATACAGATTTTTGAGGTGAGAAAGTTTTGCAATAGCAGAAGGCAGAATACCAGCCAGATCTTGCCCTTTTAGAAATCTGTATTATAAGAATCCAAGACCTATAAATTCAAACAATAACTTGTAGAAATTCTAAAATTTACTATACGAAATCCACTGTACACTCCTTGAAAACAATATGATTTTTTTTAAAAAAAAATATCTAATTACAATCACCCACCTCACCTGTTTTTAGAATCACCGCATGTCCGCATTCTTATTTCTTGAGCTAATTTGCAAAGATAAACATGCAAAACTGCTACATTAAAAAAAATGATAATTCACAGCTACAGTCATAAGGACCTAGAAGTGAAGTGAAATCATGGAAAAAGACTTACAGGATGACAACATAGCATTCACCACCAGGAAAAGACCAATTGCAAACTATACTATTATTGTACAGTGACCTATGTTAAAGAAGGAAAGGTCAACCATTCATTGTAAAAAATATTGTAATAATTGATTAGCAAGATTATAGGATTCTTTTTGTATAAAGCTTCTTCTTTTGGTTCAATGAAATTCATTCAATAGGCAAATATTATTTTTCTTATTTACATGGTATCAGAGCATAAAACGATACCCTAGTTTTTGCTCTCTTTTATTTCTTTCGCTATTCTTCATTACGACATAACAATAACCTTCGAATAGAGATAAGCCCGAAGCTGCTAATCCATATTTTCTTTATCATTCTGATCACCCAGAAATGGTACTTATTTCCAAGCTCCTCAATGGGGATAATTATTCGACATGGTGTAGAGCCATGACGATTTCTTTGAACGCAAAATCCAAGATAGGTTTCATAGACGGCACCACCAAGATGCCGTCGGCTACAGCCAAACTAGAAGAGTATGCTTCATGGAAAAAATACAACGACATGATCCTGTCTTGGATTCTTAATTCACTTACACAAGACAGTGCAGACAGTGTCATCTTTTTCACCACTGTTCAGGAGGTATGGGAAGACCTTCGGGATCGTTTTTCTCAAAGCAATTCCCCTCAAATTTTTCAGATTGAAAGAGATATTGCTTGTCTTACTTAGGATCAGATGACCATTGCAGCTTATTATACAAAGCTTAAAAAATTGTGGGATGAACTAGGATCCTATAATGACACTGTTTATTTTTGTGGGGAATACCATAAGAGAGGCAAATTGATGCAATTCCTTATGGGACTCAATGAGTCCTATAGTGCAATCCGAGGGCAAATTATACTGATGAATCCGCTTCCTGATGTACAAGAAGAGAAGCCGTAAAGTCTTGGGTCTGCACGTGAGATGACCAAGAACTCCACCATGGTTGTTCGAAAGTCTGAACCAGTGGCTATGGCTATTCGACATGGACAAGGTTCAATTCTTCCCGTTCCAACTCATCTAATCGAAAGCCTTTGCATTGCTCATATTGTGATCGAGATCATCATGTATGAGAAACATGCTGGAAGCTGAATGGGTACCATTGGACCATCCTAGATATGCATCAAACAAATCTAATCAAGGAAAATGCAGCAATAACCATCAACCTTCAGTTAATAATGTCAAAGAAAGTCCAATGTTATAGGAAGTGCCGTTAGTAACAAATAGGCTCTCTGATTTACAAATTCAACAAATCTTATCTATCATGCAGGGTAAAGGAACAGCAGAATCCACCAATCCCAAAGCTAATGCTTCTTCATCAAGTTTGTTACAAACATTGTTGCGCCTTCATTGATTAATTATCGATAGTGGCGCTACATACCACATTAATTCATCTCTAGATTTACTTATTAACAGCAGTAAGAACACCTCTATTTCACCAGTTATAATGCCAAGTGGAGGGCAGGCTCTGATTACATCTGTTGGGAATTTACCTTTGAATTATATTGTTACTTTAAAAAATGTACTTAGTGTGCCATCTTTTAAGGTGGATTTAATATCAGTGAGTCGAGTGACCAGAGATTTAAATTGTCCAGTAATATTCTTCCCTTATTGGTGTATTTTGTAGGACTTGATGTTGAAGACGACGATTGGTTTGGGTGAACAATGAAATGGACTTTATTACTTGGTTGCATTAGCATCAAAGAAGCCAACATCTCAAATTCCATCAACAGCAGCTACTTCTCGTAGTTTACTCAGCCCTCAGGTCCCCTCCTCCACCTCTTTGTGGCATCACCGTTTGGGGCATTTGTCTTCCTTTAGATTAGATTTTATGGTAAAATATTTGTTAACTTTTTCTTTTCAGTCTAATAATGCTTGTGACATTTGTGCTTTTTCCAAACAAAGTCGACTTCATTTTTTATTAGTTCTCTTTTATCTGTCAAACCTTTTGAATTAATTCACTGTGACATTTAGGGCCCTTATAAAATTGCCTCTCTTTCTGTTGCTAAATATTTTTTGACTATTATGGACGATTATTCCAGATTCACATGGATATTTTTTATGCATCATAAAAGTAAAACACAACATTTACTTGTCAATTTTTTTTACATATATCCAAACACATTTTCATGTTTCCATAGACAATATTCAGGTTGATAATGGTGGTGAATTTTTTTCTATGCAAGAATTTTTTAAACAAAAAGGAACCACATATCAACATTCTTGTATCTACACCCCTTCAACAAAATGGGGTTGTTGAGCACAAGCACAACCTTATTCTAGAGACTGCTAGAGCTCTTCATTTTCAAGCTCACCTTCCTTTACATTTTTTGGCAGAATGTGTATCTACTGTTGTTTATATCATTAATTGTTTATCCACACCACTCCTTTCTCGCCAAACTCCTTTTGAAAGACTTTATGGAAAGCTTCCCTCTTATTCCCATATTTGAGCTTTTGGGTGTCTTGCTTATGCTACAGATGTCCACGTTCAACATGAATTTTCTCCTCAAGCTAAATGATGTATTTTTATTGGCTATCCAATTGGTTAGAAAGCTTACAAGCTCTATGACCTTGCCATTCATCAAATGTTCACCAGTCGTGATGTTGTTTTTCATGAAAATATTTTCCTTTATGAATCTATTTCATCCTCTTCCTCCAATTCAGACCTTGTAATTCCCCTTTCTATGTCTGATCCTTCCTCATATGTCCCACAACCCTCACCACCGGAACCACCTTCTCCCACCAGTCCACCGAATCCTATTTCTGCCCAGCCATCACCTGTTGGTCCTCTTTTCGAACCCCTTTTGTGTCATTCTCAAAGACATCACCATCCTCTTACGGCTTTGCGTGACTATGTCTACAACCAAGTAACATCTCCCAACTATTTGCAGCCTTCATCATTAGGTCCATAAAAAGGTACACGCTATCCCCTTTGTAATTTTATCTCTTATTATCGTTATTCACCCCAGAATCATTCTTTCACTGCTGCCATTAGTACAGATGTTGAGCCTACCTCTTATGCTGAAGTAGCCTCTCATTCTCCTTGGTAAGAAGCCATGTAATCTGAGTTAGTTGCATTAGAAGCTAAATGCACTTGGTCTCTCACTTCTCTTCCTCCTAGAAAGAAACCTATTGGTTGTCATTGGGTTTACAAAATCAAACGGCACTCAGATGGTATAATTGAGCGTTACAGAGCTTGTTTGGTTGCCAAAGGTTACACACAATTGGAAGGTATAGATTATCACGACACTTTTTCTCCCACTGCTAAAATGATTACTGTTTGTTATTTATTGGCTTTAGCAGCGGCACAAAATTGGTCTCTTCACCAACTTGATGTCAACAATGCCTTTCTTTATGGTGATCTTCATAAAGAAATTTTATGTCTCTGCCTCTTGGTCTTTAGTAACAGAGGGAGAATCTAATGTGTCACCTTCACAAGTCTCTATATAGCTTAAAGCAAGCTTCTTGATAATGGTTTGCCAAGTTTTCTACAGCTATCCGAGCTGCTGGTTTTGTTCAATCCAAAGCTGATTACTCACTATTCACATATCGGAAAGGAAAATCTTTTACAGCCTTGTTGATCTATATCGATGATATTCTCATTATGGGTAATGATTTCAATGCCATAGTAGCTTTCAAGAAATTTTTGCATATTCATTTTCGAATTAAAGATTTGGGTGATTTGAAGTATTTTCTGGGCATCGAAGTTTCTCGGTCAAAGAAAGGCATTTCCATTTCGCAACAAAAATACACTTTGGAAATTTTAAAGGACAGTGGATTTTTGGGTGCTAAACCTGTGAACTTTCCCATGAAATAAAACATAAAGCTTTCAGACTCGAGTGAATTGCTTAAAGATCCATCTTAGTATAGGTGACTTGTTGGATGTCTAATTTATTTGACTATCACTCGACCAGATATCAACTATTCGGTCCATGTTTTAAGTAGATTCATGCATGCATCACGTAGACCATACATGGAAGCTGCTCTACATGTATTACGTTATTTGAAAAGCAGTCAAGAACAAAGTTTATTTTTCCTTTCTCAGAATGATTTATCTTTGCGCGCTTTTTCTGATTCGGATTGGGCTGGTTGTCTGATGTCTCGTAGATCCACTATGGGTTACTGTGTTTTTTTGGGATCTTCTCTTATTTCTTGGCGAATAAAGAGGCAGAAAATTGTATCTCTATCCTCAGCAGAGGCTGAATATAGAGCCATGACATATACATGTTGTGATTTATCCTAGCTACGCTCGTTATTGAAAGATTTAAGAATATTGCATCCAAAGCCAGCACTGTTGTATTGTGATAACACAGCTGCTTTATAGATACCAACTCTATTTTTCATAAAAGGACCAGACATATGGAGATGGATTGCCATTTTATTCATGATAAGATACAAGATAGTTCAGTTATAACCAAGCATGTTGCCTCAATGAATCAGCTTGCAGATGTGTTCACTAAGCCATTGGGAAAGAAAGCTTTCTCAACTATGATACGCAAGTTGGGTGTTCTAGACATTCACTCTCCAACTTGAGGGGGAGTATTGAGAAGGAAAGGTTAACCATTCATTGTAAAAAATATTGTAATAATTGTAAATTTGTTTTATTACCTTTTATACTTAGTCTACCTAATATAGATTAGCAAGATTATAGGATTCTTTTTGTATAAAGCTTAATCTTTTGGTTCAATAAAATTCATTCAATAGGCAAATATTATTTTTCTTCTTTACAACCTATCATTTGATGATGGGGTGAACCAACTTGTACTGGGTTGCTACTTCTTGAAGAGCTACAACTATAAATACATCAAAATTGAAACTTTATTTACTTTCCTTTTCTGGGTTTGTTGGGAAATAGGAGAAAAGACATAAGAGAGTATTTTATGTACCTTCCACAACAGGAAGCCGCCCAGCTGCCTGTGCTTGAACTTTAATAGCTTCCATGGAAATGAAAACCAGAAGAATCATTATTGCAATTGAGCTTAACATTGTATGTGTCTGTAAATTGTATACTCTTTCCATATATTTTCTTCTTCTATATTTATTGAGCTATGTACAACTGAATTAATATGTAATATCTGAACGGAGAAACATCTTTTAGTCCAAAATGGTGGTTTTACTAATCAACCTCCATAACCCTTTTAAAGATTCACATCCCTAAGTTAGACCCAAATAGTGGGGCCCATGCTCTATAGTTATAGCTTTATTGCTTTTTTGGAGATTTTGTACACGCGAATCCTTGCTTTGAACAATTAATTCTATAGTTTTACCATTATTCCTCACTTTGATCATCCATATACTAAATTATTATTTGAGTTTGTGTTAAATAATTATTATGTGATTATCGTATGGCTTACATTTCTGCTACTATAGAATTGTATTTGAATTTTTTGCATGAAGGGCTAAAACTGAGTTTTTAAAAAGTTTAATTTAGTTTAACTTCTCTACACTTTCATTTTAAGAATTGTTTTACTATTTTGTAATTATAAAAATCTCTATAATTTAGATCAAATCAAATGAATTTTTTAAAAAAATTAAAAAAAAAATTTTGAAAAGAAAAATTAAAAGATTCTTGAACAGCTCTTTTATATCTAAAATTTTTAAAAAAGTATATACAGTAATAAACTCATTTTTTTCCTTTAAAGAACACACTTGGTTTTAGCTTTTGAGCCATCAGTCAAAATGGTAAATCAGCAACCAAAAACCATAGACAATTAACAGGGGAAAATTCTATATCAGGACTAAAAATGATAATTCTTTTGATATACATGGTTTCAGTAAGACCCTATGATGCCTAATGAAGCCTAAAGTAAATGGTTAAGTGGACATCTTATGACTTGAAGGTTATGAGTTCAATCTCTAATGACATAAAAGTTAATAATAATAGTTGTTGTTATAGTTGATAATAGTTGTAGTGGTTGGTGGTTGTAAATCAAGTCGTTCATGAGACGATCATATCAAAAAAAAAATACCCTATCATGGCAAAAAAAATAATACATCCACAATTTAGGCACTTTATTTTTTATATTTTATTATCACACTAAAAGATCCTAAAGACAGAGAGAGCAAAGAAAGAAATCAAAAGAAAAAAAGGAGCAAAGTGAGTGACTTTGAGATTTAAGTTGCATATTAGGTTTTTTTTTTAAAAAAATTCATAAATAAAGACTTGAACTTTGTAATTGTTTAAGTATTGGAATTTGAGTGTTATAATGGGTCTGGTTTGATTCATTTGGACATGATATGGGTGAGTGTTTTTCTTGTTTTGGATCATCAAACAAGAAGGGTATGGATGATGATGCTATTACTCAATCTTACCATATTTGTAGATTTTTTTAAGGCACATTGGTAGAGTTAGATCAAGTGCAAAGTTAAATTCTTTCTTGTGAATTATGTATGGATTATTTTTTAAAAGATTATTTATTCTTATTGTTGAATTATGAGTTTTCGGTTTTGCTTTGAATATTTCTACTTCTGTGTGTGATCTGTTTTATATATGGTTGGTTTGTTTATTTGCGTTTTTTAGCTTTGGTGCCACAATTCTTTTATGGAGTATATTAATTGTTTGTGCAATTCAATATTTGATATATATGGTGATGGAGGTTGCTCAATGTAGGCGGCGGGGTTCAGCGCACGCCTAAGTGTTCGGCAATCACGGCACTGTGCGGGCTCAAGGCCCACTAGGAGTGCAACTTCGGGCCTTTTTACAGGCTTTAGTTGGAGATAGGAGTCGCCACCTGGGTGAAATCTGGGAATACTTTTGCAACAACTGGATTCCACGGAGGAAGCCCAGCAGCCGTCCTCAGATATTGGGTCTGGAAACTGTGTATGGGCTTTTGAGTGGCCCACCCGATCTTACGATCGGCCTCTGTTTGTGTTTTATATTTTATTATTTTTAATTATTTAATTATTCCTTTAATTACATGCAAATGGATATTTTAATCCAAATAATTTTCAAATTTTATAATTTAGTCCAAGTTTGTTTATTAAGTCCAATTTTATGCAATTTGGTCCTTAATCCATACATTCATACACCACAAACATAATTCACAATAATAATAAAAAAATTAAAAAACACATTTAAAGAAGAGAAGAGGAGAGAAATAATTACAACCCTTTTTACATGTAATAAATTAAATTAAAAAAATATAAAATTAAATATCCAAAATAATGGAAATAATCCATTATTAAACTGTTCTATCATCACAAGGGAAAACGTTAGATCCCCAAACAATCAAAAAATAATAAATAAATAACAAGAAAATGAAATTACTCCACTGGACACTGGCGCGTCTCTGTGAAGATAGGGCGGCACCTCATTAGGGAAGGAGTCGCCTCTGCTGCAACGGTCAAAAATTTAAAAATACATACCAACCTATAGAGGCATGTGCCTCTATATGATAGAGGCATGTGCCTCTTTGAGATAGAGGCGACGCCTCTACGTAGAGGCGCACGCCCTCTAGTTTCCTACAGAGATTTGTTTTCACATTTAAATAATCCAAATAATCCAATTATCCAATTAATACAGCAAAAAAAGATCACAAGCAATTCAAATCACTATATGAATCAAGTTCATATACTGTAATAATAAGAATCAAGAGCAATTAAAATTGAACTCAAATTAAAAAGAAGAAAAGAATTTTACTGTGAAGCTTGATTTGAAAGTGTTTTAGCCCTTAGATTGATTCTAAAACACCCTTTTGCTTTCAGAATGCTTGAATTCAGGCTCTTTTGTTCTAGTTTCTATTTTTTTTATATTTTATTTCTTTGTTTTTCTGATTTCTCTTTTTCTTAAATTTTTTCTTCTTTTTTTTTTTTTGCTAAAATTCTCTTCTCTGCCCTAAGTCCTTTCTGTAGAAATTCAACCTCTTATTTATAGAGGAATCATCCTCTTTCAATGTTCATTAGCCCCACTTCTGCTGTAATAAATTTTTTGTAACAGACGGTATAGAGGCGCCGCCTCTGTGATGACAGAGGTGTGCGCCTCTTTAAAAGAAAATGGGCTTTTGGGCCATGTAGGCCAGTTTCTTGAGCTTGGTATGCTGGGTTATGTGTCATTTTTCATCATTGGACCTTTTTTTACGGGCCAGCTAAATTATGTGTCCACAGTTTACTCCTTTAGTTTTTGGAAAACCGATTAAACACAACTTTAAATTCAGTTTTTTGAAAAATAACGCAAGCAATAAATACAAAAGGATATCCTTCGATCCTGTGATTTAGTTTCTGCACCGTCATCCTCGGGATATAACCCAAGAGGTTTAACTTTGTCACCATCATCCTTGATGTCAAAAATTAAGCTTTGATTTTATCGTCATCATCCTTGATGTTAAAAATTAAGAGGCTTCAATTTTGTCACTGTCATCCTTGATGTCAAAAATTAAAAGGCTTCAATTTTATCACTGTCATCCTCAATGTACAACCTGAGAGGATCGAATTTCGATGCTTTGCATCCCGACTTAATGCAATCTGTAAATTCTTTCAAAATATAATTCAATTTCATAATGTTAGCAAACATTTAAAACTTCAAGTACCAAAAAGTAATTTTCTCATCAAGGACCAAACTGAAAATTTGCCAAAGCTATATAAATTCAAATCCCTTTCTTTATTTAATTTCAAACATTCACGCCACTTTTCTTTCTTCTTTCTCTGGTTCATTTCTTCTTCATATCATCAAGGATCCTGTGTTCGATCGCACACCCACTCTTTCTATATGGCCTGCTGTTGGTCTAGAGGCTCAAGCGCCTCATTCTCTGGGATTGGAGCCTGAGGGAGACATACCATTGACACATAATCTTCACACTCATATCTGTTCTCGGGCTACATGAGAGGTTAGTCAATTTTTACCTATTTTTTCATCAAAAATAGGACTAGATCAGTTAGTATTAAGGGTATACATGCTTAATCTACCAAAAATTTGATAGAAAACTAGATAAAATTGAGTATTTTTTAATCAAATGGATCAGCTTCCCATGCTATAGAGGCAGCGTCTCACCGTAGACGCATATGCCTCTACCTTACAATGGCATGCGCCTCTGCATGTTAAAGATGCCGATTCAGTTTATTTCTTCAATTTTCTTAAGTGCATAAATTGAAAATTTATCCAGTACTCCCTGCAGTTTGACCAGCACTCTCTGAAGGGTGCTGGTAATGCTATTAGTGCCCATGAGTGGTATGGTAGCATAATAGAGGTGATCTAAGGCATGATCCATCAGACATGCTTCAAGCCTTTTATCTTGGCACTCCCTACCATTGTTGGTCATCATGACCTCAATGGCTTGTATGCACTGATGGAGCAATGGATGGATTCTACACACACTTTTCACCTGCCAGTTGGGGAGCTTATGATAGACCTGGTTACTTTTGCTGCATCATAGGAGTGGCATGTGCTAGGATCCAGTGCCGTTTGATCGACGCCTAGAGCCGATGACTCATATGCATGTTGGCTATATTAAGCCCTTGCTTGGCATGTTTCCCACCATGAAGGGAACCTACACAGTCAAGTTTGACTCTATTTATACCCACTACTCCGGGATTAGACCAGCGAACATCACCACACCTTGACAGATTGACCAGGTGGTCCAGGCTTTCCTTCTTTATCTGTTGGGCACTACCCTTTTTTATGATGTCACTAGTTCAGCTGACCTCGTCTTCCTGATGGCCCTCAGAGACGTGGATCTCATCCATACTTACGATGGGGGTTATGCTGCTTTAGCTTATTTGTACTGGAGTATGGATGAGTTTATCCGTGGGACTCATCGATTCTGTGGCTTCTGGCATGTCACATATGTATGTCTCAATCTCTCATACTCTTTTCTTTTATTTTTCCTGGCTTAATTTTCTTATTGTAAGCTCTGGAAATCCTCTTCTGATACAGTTGCATGTGATACATGGCTTTTAATCTCTTTTTATCCAACAATGTCAACTGTGCTAGCCTGCTTTCCACCTACTGATACTTGGGAATTTTCATCTCTAACAGAACCCTCAAAGATTGAATTTCCACTTCCACTGGTAGTACTGCTTCACACCCATATACTAATGAATAAGGTGTAACCCCAGTAGATATTCTCATAGTTGTCCGATATCCCCATAATATAAACTATAAGTATTTGGACCAATCAATGTAACTTTCTATCATCTTAGCCAGATTCTCTTGATATTCTTATTCGCAGCTTCAACTGCACCATTACCTTGAGGTCGATAGGGAGATGACTGGTGATGCTCTATCTTATAATGCTACAGTAATACAGTAGTTTCTGATTGAAAATGAACCCCGTTATCAGTCACAATGTAGTATGGCAACCATATCTGCAGATTATATTTTTTTCTATAAACCTCGCTATCTACTTTAATCCGACTGAAGTGTACGACTCAACTTCAACCCATTTGGAGAAGTAATCCACTGCCACCATAATATATCGATGCCTATTTAATGTAGTCGGCCTTATTTCCCCAATTATGTCAATTCCCCAAGCTGCAAAAGGCCACGAAGATGTCAACCCTTGAAGTTCCATTAAGGGCGGATGACTAACATCCCCATAAGCTTGATAATTATGGCACTTCTTCATGAATGTGACACAATCCGACTCCATAGTCAACCAGAAGTATCCTTATTGAGTTATCTTCTCAGCCAAAACTATTTAGTTCATATGGGGCCTGCAAACACCTGCATGCACAGTTTTCATAATTTTTAGAGCTTCTTCCTTATCAATACATCGCAAGTATACTCTAGTTGGCATTCTTTTAAACATCATACCATTATGACTGATAAACTATCTGGATAATAACTTCAGGGACACCTTCTCTTTTTTATCCGTATCTTCGAAAAACTGGCCAGTCTCGAGATACTTCTGTAAATCATAAAACTACGGCTTTTTCTATGGACCCATCGGCATTACCCTCATTTTCTCATAACATGGAGTCCTAGATTTTGCCAAAATTAAGGGCTTCACTGAAACCCGTGTACCACTTTCCCACATCGAGGCTAATTTAGTCAGAGCATCTGCAACTTAATTTTCATCTCGAGGAAAATACACAAATTTGCACTAGTTAAATAAAAGAGTAACAGTAGCCAAATAATTCATATAAAGCCTTAGCTTATCTTCTTTAACCTCCCATTCTTTAAAAACCTGCTTCATTACTAACATTAAGTCCCCGTAAACTGTTATCTCTTCTACCCCCATACTTCATAAAGCTTCCAATCTGAATATGTATGCCTTATACTCTGCTTGATTATTAGTCACCTTGAACTCTAGTCTTTTTACTATGGGAATCATTTCACCCTTGGGAGTGATCAAGATTACCCCGACACCTGCTCCCTTACTATTAACCGTAATGTCAAAGTACATATGCCATCCTTGCACCTTGATGGCTCCTAGATGCTCATCAGGAAATTCCATTTCCTATTCTTGATTGTCATCCATGGGATTCTGTGCTAGAAAGTCTACAACAGCCTTTCCTTTAATTACTTTGCTAGACAGGTACTCAATATCAAACTCCGTAAGCAGCACTAACCATCGAGCTAACTTTCCTGTGAGAGAAGAAGATTGCTGGAGGTACTTCAAAGTATCATACTTTGATACCGCTTAAATCTTATAGGATTAGAAATAATGTCAAAGTTTCTTAGTCGCTCATACGACTGACAGACATGTCTTTTCTACCAAGTTATAATTGGATTCATAAGATAGAAACTTCTTACTTAAGTAATATACAGCATTTTCCACTCCATTCTAATCCTTTTGAGCCAACATTGCCCCTATGGCCTCCTTCTCTATGGCTAAGTACAATATCAATGGCTTTCCTGATCTCGGAGGTTGTAACACAGGTGGCTCCATGAAATACCTCTTAATAGTCTCAAAAGCATGCTGGCATCTATCATCCTAAACCACTGGTTGATTTTTTTTAAGCAGCTTGAATATCGGTTCACATACGGTAGTCAACTTAGCTATGAACCGACTGATGTACTACAGACGCCCTATGAATCCTCTCACATCCTTTTCTGTTTTTAATGCTGGCATCTCACTGATGGCTTTTATCTTATTTGGATCAACCTTTATCCCTCTTCTGCTGACTATATGACCTAATAGTTTCCCTAAAGCAACCCCGAACACACACTTCTTCGAATTTAGTCTCAAATTATACTTCTCAGCTCTATTCAAGAATTTATCTAGAGCTTCAAAGTGTCCTCCTCTAGTTGGAGACTTAACCATCATATTATCCATATACACTTTAATTTCCTTATAGATCATATCATGCAACAGAGTAGTGGCCATACGCTGGTATGTTGCCCCAGTATTTTTCAATCCAAACGACATCACCAAGGAGCAATAAATTCCCCACTCGGTTATGAATGAGGTTTTCAAATTATCTACCTCAGCCATCTTGATCTGATTGTACCCAGAGAACCCAACCATGAAAGAATACATCGCACTCGCAGTTGCACTATCTACCAGTATGTCAATATGAGGCAAGGGGAAGTCATCTTTCAGACATGCTTTATTCAAGTCCCGATAATCAACACACATTCTTACTCTTTCATCTTTCTTTAGTACTAGTACTATATTAGCAAGCCACTTTGTGTCATCGACTACTTCAAAAAATTCTACCTTCCATTGTTTCTCAACTTCTTCTTTAATCGGGAGTGCCCATTTTGGTCTCAACCTTCTTCTTTTCTATTTGACTGGCATAAAATGAGGATAGGTAGGGTTCTGATGTTCTACAAGGTCACGATCTATCCCCGGCATATCCTCACATCCCCAAGTAAATACTTTTTGTCTCTTTATTAATATATTTTTTAATTTTTTTACTCTTATCAGAAGAAAGATCAGAAGCAATTATTATATTTTTAAAATTTTCAATTGTGCCTAAGTTAAATATTTTGGTTTGCACAGAATTAATGTCAAATATATGCATAAAATGATCATCACAATAAGAATAACTATTAGGTAAGACATCACACAAGTAAGCAAAGTCAGATTTCATTACATTCACTTTAGAAAAGAACAAATCATCAAGTTCAAATAGTTCAGCAAGAGAAACATCAAAGTCATCATAAAATGTGTCAACAAAAGAGTTTTGGACGAAGGTCTCTAAGTCTACAGCAGCATCCTCACTCTGACTAACATCTCCAGCAACGATCTCCACTCCCTCTGTAGTAATCCCTTTTCCTTTGAAATCCTTTTCAGCAACAGCATCCTCAGCTTTCTCCACAACACCCTTCTTACTGATGGTGAGTTCCGCAGCAGCAGCAACTTACTCATCCACTATCAGCTCTTCCAGTGCCAGTTCATCGATGCTCTTTTTATCCAAATAGTCCATAAAAATATCAAATTCAGGGACCTTTCTTCCTTTCAAAAATAGAGGTTCAGGCTTACCTTTGTAGGGATTATAGTTCCCTTCCCGAATGAACCTTTCCTAGAGTGACAGTTCCTCCTCACTATCGGGTCCATCCTTTTCTCCGTGATACCCAAGCCCATATTTCAAAATCTGTAACTTAGCTTTCATAAATTTCTGTGGTCCAGTCTGGTTCTTTCCCAATCCCAGTCCATGCATAAAATTCATTCCCTTGAATATATTCAACACTTTCTCTTCCATAGAATCTTTATAAATCATGCAGACCTCAAAACCAGGATTCAGAGGGATCTCCTTAGGAGCCAACTTCAAAGCTGCGATGGTTGCCTCAGATTCAGCTATGATGGTGACTCTCTTCCCCTCATGCGGAAACTTGATCTTCTAGTAGGAAGTGGAGGGAACTCCTCCTAAGGGGTAGAACTAAAGTCTTCCTAATAACATATTAAAAGTGACCGGGATATTGATCACATAGAGAGTGACCCAAGCTTTGATGGGCCCAATCTTGACTAAAGTTCTAAATGTGCCTTCCACTGATCTCTTAGTGTCATCATAGGCCTTGATTATCACATCAGTAGGCTATAGATTAGCATCAGTCAAACCGAGCCTTGGCAGTATCTTCAAAGGGTATACATTTATGGCTGACCTATTGTCAACCATCATATAGCAGGTCATCTTCCCTTTTATCTCAGCCTTGATGAATAATGTCCGGTAATGATCTCTCCCTTCCAATAGTAGATCCTCATCAATAAAAACAATTGCTCCCTCAGACTTTTGTATTAAAGAACTCACCAACTGTTGAGGGGTTGTGCTGGTGGAAACCTTCCTCTCATATAAAACATGGACCATGGCATCCTGATGAATTTTAGATTGCATCAAAAGCTCCCAAATACTGGACACTATTTTCTCAGGTAGTTCTTTCTTTGGCTCTTCCTTTTCTTTAATTTAGGCTCAGCTTCAGGTTCATTTTTTTTAACTGGCTCTTCCTTTTTCTCCTCCTTCTTCTGTTCGGTTGATGCCACATGTTCAACTACCCATTGTCTTTTACCTTCCCACATATCAATCCTTTCTTTAATTTCTTCATCATTAAAAAACCAGATATCTATTATGTTCACAAATAGACCTCTCTCATGGGTGGCTTCAGGTTGGGTAAGTTGGATAGGTTTAAGGTCAGTGAAGGAATTTAGCACTTATTCTTCAGTCAAACCAGTGCCAATCATCAGGACCTGTTGATTTAGAGGTAGGGTATTTTGGTAGTTTGGCAAAGGGTTTGTTTGAGTATTTGGATTTTGGTTTCTGGGTCGACTAACTTTTCCGAGTCAATAAGGTTTTGGATTTTATATTTGAGGCGGGTGCATTGGTCAGTATCATGTCCGATGACTTAGTGGTACGTGTAATAGAGTTTTGGGTTGGCATTAGGAAATGGAGTCTTTGGTGCCAAAGGTTGAAGGAGTCTTTTTTTGATGAGCTTCTCGAGCACTTTTGAGAAAGGTCTTCCAAGATTAAAAAACTTTCGGGGTTGCTCAATAGCATTGATTTGGATATTACTACTTGGTCCCTCTTTGTTCCTAGATCTTCCTTTAAAAAACTTCTTTTCTTGGCTACATCTGTTTCTTTCTGAACCCCAAACCTATAGATTTCTTCAAAATTCCTAATCTCTAGATCATTCAACTTCCTAGCAAGTGGCAGAACACATCCCTTAATAGCAAGCATCAATTGATCAGCTTCGGCTGGTTGATGTCTCATCTGTGCCAGCTTACCCCTCCACCTAGTCAGATAATCAGTAAAAGATTCATTGAATTTATGCTTGGTGTTTTGTTGATCTCTCAATGATACCTTCAATTGAGAGTTCAACCCATACTATTTCACAAATGCTACACATAGCTCTTTCCAGTCAGCTTGAACATGAGGGTCTAAAGAATAGTACCAACGGATCGGTGCTTCCTCCAAGGACAACGAGAATTGCTTCACAATTTAAGATTTAGTTAGCTCAGTTGTCTTCATGTAGGTGATGTATTGCTTTAAATGCAAATGGGGATCCTTAGTACCCGAGTACTTCTTCATGTCGGGGAACTTAAATTTCTTTGGCAAGGGATCTTCATTATCCAAATCCATGTCACTGTAGTCCATTGAAGCATCCATCCCCTAGTCTTTCATCAAAAGTTACACTTGAGATTACATCTTTGCCATTTCCTTAAACCATTATGGTTGTTCAAAGTTTCCAACAGCTTGAAACTCTTGCCTAGGAGGATCAACAAGCACAGTTTCAAGATCATCATCCCTATCCCTAGGTTTCCCAATAGTAGCTTCACCCTTATCCAAGTCAATTGGCTGCTTTCCCCTGGATGTCTGAAGCATTTCTCCCATGACTTCCCGAATAATGTTCTTGGTATCAGTAGCGATTTCATCTTTCAACTGTCTCTTAAAAGTTTCCAAATCAAGGTTGTCATACATTATTGCAGTTTTGGTAAATAAAGTAGCTCTAACCGGTGTAGATCTAATTAGTTGACCTTCGTGAGTACGTGTCCAAATAGAGGGTGGAGGATCTATTTCTGAAAAACAAAGGGTTAGAAATATGCATGATGTGTATGCATGAAATGCAGATGTTTTAAGGGGTTTAACAAAAGTAACAGATAAACAAACACACATAGGGTCTCAAAAATACAACCTTTCAACTTTATTCCTCCCGTACACATGTTCAAGTCGAGTCTCTTACTTAAAATTTTTGGTCTGGATTTTATTTATCAACAATGGATAATAAAATCGATGTACATGCATAAGCCCTCGAGATGGAGCAAATAATTAGCATATCTCTTCCATAAAATCAAAGTCCAATATAACGGGCCATGATAGAAGGACTAAAGCCCGAACTAAAATGGTTCATCATTATTAGGCTTGGGCTTTATGAATAAGACTACTATATGACATCAAAACACATGCATTATAGGGAAAACTTAAGGGTACACTACAACAAAAATGGTTTATAACAACAATCACCAAATATTACAAAAAATTAAAAAAAATGTTATTATAGATTTATACCAATAATTTTCGTAAATGTTGTTTAAATGTTACTTAATCCAGTGCGGCAATATACTAAAGTAACATTTTTAAAATTTATTGGTATTCATTTTTTGCAACACTAATATTAATTTATTGTGACATTCTTTTATTATTATAATAGATTTATTTAACTAACATTTAATAAATATTACAATAGATTATTAAATGTCATTATAATACATTATTGCATATGTAAAAAATAATATTATAAAATATTAATTCTATATTCATTAAATTTTAGATTGAAAAATTTTATAATTATTAATTAAAATTTTCAGTTTTATTTAATTTGACAAATTTATTTATTAAATTTATTGCAATATTTGTACGGATGGTGGTTTATTGAAAATGAAAATTTTATTCCATTTTAATATTTATTATTACTTGTAAATTTTAAAATTGTGTATATTTTCTTAGAAAAATGATATTAGAAAAAAAAACCACACACACAATGGTATTGGAAACAAAATTTATTTAATTCTTATATGTAATACTAAAGTTTAAATTAAATACAACTAAAATTTAGGAAATTAATACAACTCAATACAATGTAAAAAAAATAATAAGTACAACTTCAAAGTAATTATATAATCTAAATATCTAAATCTATTTTCTATAACGTGATCTTCTCAAATGTCTTCTGAAATTTCAGCCTTCACTTGATAAATATTCTTCTTTTTTGTTGTCTTTCTTGACATTAAACTCTTCATGTAAAACCACATTCAATGATGAAACCTGCATAAAATTAAATAAGAAAAATATAAAAACATTAGCAAATAGTGAGAAAAATAAAATGACAAATAAGGAAACAATCTAATAATCAAACAAATACTATCATAGTTCATAGAAGTTATTAAATACATGTCAATAATCATTTTAAGAATTATTATACTAAGTTAATGTAACAACATTCAAAAAATTAAAAAAATAAAACAAGTAATCAATTGAGTTGATAGATAATAATTATAAAATAAAAAAATAAATTAGAAATATAACCTGTTAAAAAAATTTGCTCATAAACAATATCACTTCTCTCCTTTTTCCTCATTTAACCGGAATCAATTTTAGATACTCTCATGTTTTTAACATGTTTGAGAGTTGAAAAATTGATTACCTATCAACCTCCTACTAATTCTCAAATAAAGCTAAATATTGATGGTGGTGGGACGTGTGCGTTAGCAAGAGTAATTGATTTTGCCTCTGAAGAAAACAAGAACTTTTGATTCTAATAAGATAAATTTAAAATGATAAATGTGAGAAAAAAAATAATTAGAGATAAAAGATAAGAGATAAGAGTTGTTTTTTATTTTAATTGGTTGTCAAGAATAAAAATTCAAAATATAAATTGATTATTGAGACTAAAAATTTAAAATATGATGACTTTGTAGAGATTAAAAAATATATTTTTATTTGTTTTAAGCAAAAAAAATAAATCAAAATATTAATTTCAACTTGAAATTATAATTATATTAAATAAATATCATAAAAAAATGTTACAGAACTTGGAATTACAATGACATTTTCTATTAAATGTCAATTTAATAAGAAAAATATTGTAATTGATAAATTTATGGTCACATTTATATAAAATATTTTTTTAAACATGATCTTATTCTTTTAAAATAACATTTGATAAATATGTTACTAATAATATGTTATTATAAACAATTTTTGTTGTAGTGGTAGTTACTAGGGCACTACATGAGTTGAGTCTCGAGTAAGGTCAAAAGGCTCCCACAGCTTTATATTCTCTTTCCGTCTCCCCACTCAAGGGTCCAAGCGACATACTTAATCATATTCAACTGTGAGTAACAATAGCCATATACCATACCACCAGGTTTGAATGAAACACAAGTAGTAAAGCAACAACCATTATCGGATTATTCGGGACTGTGTGCACAGTATGTGAAAATGGTGTAGTGAATGCAAATGCAGAAGGAATAACTAGATAATTAAAAATAATAAAACACAAAATACTGGAATCAGTTTCTCTATCCCTAGTGGAGTTGCCACTGTAGGCGGCAGGGTTAAGCGCGCGCCCAAGTGTTCGGTAACCACGACACTATGCGAGCTCAGGGCCCAATAGAAGTACAACTTTGGGCCTTTTTACAGGCTTTGGTTAGAGATGGTAGTCACCACCCGAGTGAAATTCTGGAACACTTTTACAGCAACTGGATTCCATGGAGGAAACCCAGTAGCCGTCCTTAGAGATTAGGTCCGGAAACTGGATATTGGCTTTTGAGTGGCCCACACGATCTTGCGATCGGCCTCCGTTTGTGTTTTATATTTTATTATTTTTAATTATTTTATTTTTCCTTTAATTACATGCGAATGACTATTTTATTCTAAACAATTTTTAAATTTTATAATTTAGTCCAAGTTTGTTTATTAAGTCCAATTTTATGTAATTTGGTCCTTAATCCATACATTCATATACCACAAACACAATTCACAATAATAACAAAAAAAAATTAAAAAATACATTTAAAGAAGAGAAGGGGGAAGAAATAATTACAACCCTTTTTACATGTAATAAATTAAATTAAAAAAATACAAAATTAAATATCCAAAATAATGGAAATAATCCATTATTAAACTATTCTGCCATCACAAGGGAAAACATTAGATCCCTAAACAATTAAAAAATAACAAATAAATAACAAGAAAATAAAATTACTCCACTGGACAAGGGAGCGTGCGCCTCTGTGTCACAGAGGCACGTGTCTTGGTGAAGATGGGGTGGTGCCTCAATAGGGAAGGCGTCGCCCCTGCTGTAATAGTCAGAAATTCAAAAATACATTCCAACCTATAGAGGCGTGTGCCTCTATGTGACAGAGATGTGCACCTCTTTGAGACAGAGGCGCACATCCTCTGGTTTCCTGCAGAGACTTGTTTTCACATTTAAATAATCCAAACAATCCAATTATCCAATTAATACAGCAGAAAAAGATCACAAACAATTCAAATCACTATAGGAATCAAGATCACAAAACTGTAATAATAAGAATCAAGAGCAATTAAAATTGAACTCAAATTAAAAAGAACAAAATAATTTTACTGTGAAGCTTGATTTGAAAGTGTTTCAGCCCTCAGATTGATTCTGAAACACCTTTTTGCTTTCAAAATGCTTGAATTCAGGCTCTTTTATTCTGGTTTCTGATTTTTTTGTTTTATTTCTTTATTTTTCTAATTTCTCTTTTTCTCGGATTTTTTCTTCTTTATTTGTTTTTTCTAAAATTCTCTTCTCTGCCCTAAGTCCTTTCTGTAGAAATTCAACCTCTTATTTATAGAGGAGTCATCCTCTTTCAATGCTCATTAACCGCACGTCTGCAATAACTCGTCTGTTGTAGAACATGGAGCGATCCACGTTTTGCAATAAATTTTTTGTAACAGACAGTATAGCGGCACCTCCTCTTTATGAAAGAGGCGTGCGCCTCTCTCTTGAAGAGACAGCGCCTCTTCAAAAGAAAATGGTCTTAATGAGTTTTTAGGTCATGTAGACCAGCTTTTTTGGCTTGGTTTACTGGGTTGTGTATCATTTTTCATCATTGGACTTTTTTTTATGGGCCAGATAAACCATGTGTCCACACTTAATATTATTGAAGAGATTTGAATTTGAAGAAGAAAAAAACTATTTACCATCTTTAAATTTAAGTAGTTAATGTACGAAGGTTTTTTTGTTTACTTTTCCTGTAACATCCGTGTCCTTGAACCGGATTAATTAAAGTTAATGATAATTAAGAATTATTCGATTATAATCAATTAGTGTTGATTGGAGTTAATTGTTATTATTTCAGGTAAATAATTAAGAAGTTGATTTTTCATATATTAAATTAATATTGGTGGGAGTTAATATTTATTATTTTGGTAAGGAAGTAAGTAATATTTAAATAAGAAATAAGGTTTGATTTAATTAAATGAAAGTTTAGAAGGATAGAATTGAAAAGAAAGTAAGGATGTAAATGTAAGAATTTAAGGATGGAAGGATTAAGGAATAAGGAAAGGAAAGATGAAGGAGCAAAGTAGAAATAAGGAGGAAAAGTTATTGGTTCTGCAGAAGAAGAAAATGGCTATGGTAAAAGGAAGAAGAAAAGAAGAAAAGAAGAAAAAAAAAGAAGAGAAGGAGAGTGCTTTGAAGAACAACATCCGGATTTAACAAGGAAATATAAGGAATTTGCAGGAGAAAACCGTTAGTGGATTATTTATTTAAAGATTTATTTAAACTTTTATTTATTATGAATATTTTGATGGTTTTAATCCTAGATCTAGGCTTATTCTTGATGTTTTTAGGAGAAATGTTGTTTGATTTATGATATACAAGTGTTTTATGAGCTTTTGGTTGGATAAAATTTAAGTTTTAGAATTGGAACAAAGAATTTCTGCAGAAATCTGCAAATCTACAGATTTCAAGAAGATGATGAACTGAACCAGACTGAGTCGAACCGAATAGGACCGAACTGAATCGGGTTCGATTTACCTGAATCGAACTGAAATTATTTTTTTGAACTGAAAAATTTAATTTAACTCAAATTAAACAAGTGTAAATAATTTTAAGATATTTAAGAGCTTGAACCAAACCGAGCCATAAATATATATATTTATGAATCTAAATTAAATTATGAAAGTACCAAGGAATTAAATAAACCGAACCTATATGTATATATTATCTAATTTCTAAGTCTCAGACAAAGAGACTAAATCATATAGAAAGTCAAGGTTCGAAAGTTCGGTGAATGTTTGTGAATGAACATTGAAAGGACATAATTATACCCTTACAAATGTTATGAAAAATTATATAAAGATTATATATATGATATGTAAGGGTTGGTAATATATGTATATATGAGAGGAGCTGGCCACTCGAATGATAACTGTCTTTAGGACAACGCAGGGATTCAGAGGTGCCTTTGGGGCAAATCCTTATAATTTTTACCGTATGCATATGAGGTATTATGAATGATCAGTGTGGGCAGTGAGAAAAAGAATTGAGATGATTATGAGAAAGAGGGATTGATTTTGTATATTGTTATCAATTCTTGGAGGAATTGGGGAATATATGTATATATATATATTCTAATAACAATAATGGTATATGTTTAACCATTGAGATAATGTGATTTGTAATAATAATGATTTATGCTCAATAGGAATGAAACTCTCAATGTTGAGATAAATGATTGAAACAACTATTAAAGAAATCAAATCATGATTTGGTTGTTTTTAGTTATTATTTTATAAGAATGTTGTATTATTTATGAATTGATGGATTATGACATTAAATTATTTTAAATGGTTTAAAGTGGAATTTAAGTTGAGATAGAGATTTAATGTGAATGCTTATTTGCATTATTTATGGGAATCCTTAATTAATTCTATTTGCAATGGAAGTCTTTTATTAAATGGTTTGTGGAAATAAGGTATTATTTCCTTAAAAGGGTTTTTTTGAAAATTTTATTCATTTAAGTGTGTTAAACAACTTTGAGATTTATTGTTGGGAAAATGGTTCCAAGTTATTTTGGTTTAATGTTTTGCATTAAAAGATATTTTTGCTGCTCACTAGGTAATTTCTTACGAAATTACTCACCACTGTTTTAAAAATGATTTTCCTAGATTAAGGTAGTTGTTAATACTGGAGGAAGAGATGACTGTACATTGGTCTACAATGGAATCTGAGATTTCGAAGGAAGAGACATTTATCCGATACATAGTACGTCATGATGCCGATACAATACTTGTCTTCAGTGTTATAGTACAGCAGTCAGGTGCTGATGTTCTTTATTCAGCTATTCGTGAGGATCTTTTTGATGGTAGCTGCACCATTCTTAGGGTCCTCTATACCACCTCCACTGACGTTCAGGTCACCCTCTCATGGGTGTGATGCGGATTTCATATCTGCATATTTTGACTTTTTGGGCTTTTTGCTATAAGCCATAGACACCCCTTGTACTTTCATCGTGGTATTTTTGAGCCATAGGGCTAGAGAGGTTGTGAGGGTGTAGCGAGGGTTGAAGCTGTTAGTTCACCACCACCATCATCTTGTTGATTTTATCAGCCAGAATTCTGACTACTTGAGAGAGAGATGCTTGATCATAGATACCTATGTATAGGCTATATTTTTCATTAGCATTTGGTACTCTCAACCTTGTACATTTGATGTATATATTTCCATCTACTGATGACGGTTATATTGTACTACTGATATTATGATCATGTTGTGTGATATTATTATGCTTAAAATTATTTGTGCCATTTAATTATGATTTGGAGTATTTATCACAGGAAATTATATAACTGTGATTGTGAATTATCTTAAGCACAAATAAGTATATTGTATAAATGTCCACCAACATATACTTGCAGTATTAAATAGAATGAATGGTATTCTTTTATAGAAATGTTTATATGAGGTTAGTATCCATTTTATGATTAAGATTCTAGTATTAAGTAAAAAGAAAAATTTTAGATGTTAAGAGATTCTTTTTTATTATAGAAGTGACACCTTTATTATCATTAATTTCTTAATTATGTGTATTAATGGAGTTAATGGTAGTGAGGGCGTGACAGTTTGGTATCATATCCTAGGTTATTAGGTTCTGTAGACATTAAAAAATATCGTGTCATATGTTATAGATATTAAGAAATATTGAGTTGGTGGATATTAATTGTGGAATGTATATGAAGGATGATGATGATGATGAGACTTTCTAAAGTGTTGTGATCTTATTTTCAGAAAATGGCACGGACTAGAGGTGGATTATTAGGAAATCAAGGTAGAAGAGTTGATCAAGGCCGTGGTAGGGCTAGAGGTAGAGGCAGAGGCAGAGGACATAATGTCCAGCCAAATAGAGTCAGGCTAGCTGAGCTAGCAAATATCCCTACTAGAAGTAGGACATCTCAATGAGAATCATCTCCATCTTCAGCCTCGATTGGCAATGATTGAGATGAGATGCCGGAAGTTCGAGCGGATAGTCTGCAAGGTAGTTTTACTTCAGCTGCCTCCGCATCGATGTTTGAGCATGTGCCTAGGAGGGCGAGGAATATTTATTACGCAGCACCACCACCGGTAATGCCAATGAATGTGCTTAACCAGCCAGCAGCTCCGATAGTACATATAGACGCTGCCGATCTAGCTCGCATAATGGCAACAGTGATGGCAGAGCGAGAGAGGTACAGGAAGCCGGGAGACATCATTGAACATGTGAAGAAGTGTGGGGCATATAATTTTCATGGAACTCTAGACCCAGGACAAGTAGATAAGTGGGTCAGAACGGTGAATAAGGCTTTTAACACATTGCAGCTTAGTGATGAAGAGAAAGTTGGCAATGTGTATGGACTCATGTTTGAGAAAGTAGATGATTGGCTGATGAGAGTGAGAAATTTGTATAGTGAAACTTTGACATGGCAGCTATTCAAGGAAGAGTTTGGTAGAGAATACCTAACTGAAACCTTTCAGAAGCAGAGAAAGGCTTCTTTCATAAATCTGGTACAGGAAATAATGTCTGTCAGAGAATACACGGATAAATTTAAAGATTTATACCAGTATGCGAGGGATATGTATCCTACCGAGGAAGCCAAAAGTGACAAGTTCTGTGATGGCTTGCATGTGTCTCTAAGAGGAAAGTTGAACCTCTATGCTGGAATAACTTTTTGAGGTTGGGTAAAAAAGGTGATGGAACAGGAAAGACTTGATAAGGAGTTAGAAACGGTAAATAGACCAAGATCTCATTATCAAGAAGGATCGTCAAGGTAACTTTGGAAGGGTAGTAATAGCCGGAGGTCAAGGTTTAATCATTAGTCAAGGAGTAATCAACGGTTAGGAGGAAACGTACGACCACAGGGTAGCCAGATGTCTGTGAGATAACTAGCACCATCTTTCTAACCAAATTATTTTGGGAATGTTCCAAGAGGAGGAGCAGCAATACCTTGCTGCAGTCTATGCAGGAAGAACCATATGGGCAGTTATGGACAAAGTAACGTGAGGTGTTTCAAGTGCCATGAACTTGGACACTATGCCCGGGAATGTACCAAGGATATAATTGGAGAACCCTCAGTTCAAGGGTCAAATGCCCCTAGATCGGGAAGAGTTGGAAGGCCCCTGATTGCTGCAAGACCTACTGGTGCTAGAAGTGAGGCCAGTAGAGCTCCACAGACTCAAAAAACACCTACAGGACAAGCTAGTGCCACTGAGAATGTCCAACAAGCGAGAATTTATACAGTGATTGAAAAGGATATCGAGAATGCACCAGACGTAATAAGGGGTATGGCTTTTATTTGCAATAAAATGGCATGTGTGTTGATTGATCCTGGTGTAACTTTCTCTTTTATATCATCTACTTTTATCCTGCATAATAAGTTTGAGTTAGCTGATAGAGATGAACCAGTTTTAGTTAGCATACATATGGGAGTTAGTGTGATATGTGATAAAGTTATTAAAGATGTTATGGTTAAGATAGGTGATGATGAGATGAAATGGGATTTTATGCCATTACCTCTTAGCGATTTTGATGCTATATTAGATATGGATGGGCTGAGTCACTATTGAGAAGCGAGTAGTATTTGAAAAGGAGGATGGTAAAAAGATTCAGTTTGTGGGAGAGAATAGAAAAGCTCAAACTAAGATAATTTCAGCTATGACAGTTATGAAGTATCTTAGGAAGGGTTTTGATGCTTATCTAGCATTTGTTGTGGATAAAAAGATAGAAGAGATAGATTTGAGGAGAGTACCTATAGTGAATGAGTTTGAGGATGTGTTTCCTGAGGAATTACCAGGATTGCCACCTGATAGAGGTATTGAATTTGAGATTGAGTTGTTACCAGGTACAGCTCCTATATCTCAGGCTCCGTATAGAATGGCTCCGGCAGAATTGAAGGAGTTAAAAGTACAGTTACAAGAGTTATTGGATAGAGGCTTTATTAGACCGAGTTTTTCTCCCTAGGGAGCACCGATGTTATTCGTTAAAAAGAAAGATGGGTCTATGAGGTTATGTATAGACTACAGGCAACTGAATAAGGTGACAGTTAGAAATAAGTACCCATTGCCGAGGATTGAGGACCTATTTGATCAGCTCCAAGGAGATACGATGTTTTCTAAGATAGACTTGAGGTCAGGATATCACCAATTGAAGATTATGGAGTCTGATATTTTTAAAAGTACTTTTAGAACGAGATACAGACATTATGAATTTTTGGTGATGCCATTTGGGCTTACGAATGCACCTGTAATATTCATGGATTTGATGAATAGAATGTTCAAACTTTATCTGGACAGGTTTGTAATTGTGTTTATTGATGATATTCTAGTGTATTCTAAGTCTATTGTGGAACATGAAGATCATTTGCGGATTATTTTCGAAATTTTGAGAGATAAACAGCTTTATGCTAAGTTTAGCAAATGTGAGTTCTCTCTTGGTCATGTAATATCAGCCGAGGGAGTATATGTGGATCCGAGCAAGATTGCGGCTATAATAAATTGGGAACCACCTAGAAGTGTGACAGAAATTCGAAGCTTTTTAGGGCTGGCAGGATACTACAGGAGATTTATTAAAGATTTCTCAATTATTGCGTCACCTTTGACGAAGTTATTGAGAAAGAATGTGAAGTATAATTGGACTCCTGAGTACCATCAGAGCTTTGAAGTTTTAAAAGAGAAGTTAACTACTGCTCCCGTTTTAACCTTATCAGTAGAAGTGTTAGTGTAGATGTTCCTTATGGCCATTCATGTATATAGACATTGTATATTTATCCCTATGGCAATAATATATTCATTTAAATCAAAGTGTTTGTTTATTTGAGTATTTACCTTTAGTATTTTATTGAATGAGTTTATCATCAAGAGTTGATAATATGAGTGACAAACTCATTTGGTACATATACTATAAATGTTCATAGTCATTGGATTAATATATGGGTACTATTAATCCCTATACTATCACCTCTGTCTATTTTTCTTGATCGGTATGTGATATCGATAGTGGGAGGTAGTGAGTCTCATGCTACTTGATATGAGATATCAGAATAGACATGTGGATACTTATGTGGTGGGTGGATCGAACTTGTGACGTAAGATTTATGATTGCATGGATATTCACTTAAGTCAACAATCACAATCTTGGATATAATGGTGCATACGGTCCTTTGACCTGAGGCAACACAGTCGTCCACATATTGTTGGTTAGAGTTTGTTACCGCTTACATATCTG